>WYDI02029679.1:0-156795 GCA_009867235.2 Psittacus erithacus
TGCACTCAATCCCACTGTCCATGTCACCAACAAAGATGTTGAACAAGACTGGTCCCAACACCAATCCCTGAGGGACACCATTTGTTACTGGTCTCCAGCTGCACATTGAGCCATCCACCAAGCGGTCCACCTATCAAATTGATGTCTCTCCAATCTGAAGACAAGGATGTTGTGTGGGGCAGTGTCGAACGCTTTGCACAAGTCCAGGTAGATGACATCAGATGCTCTACCCCTGTCCATCAGTTCCGTAGCCCCATTGTAGAAGGCCATGAAATTGGTAATAGAACATGAACGTATAACTTTTCTTGCAGTCTTAAGTGCAAACTGGATTTAATATATATGCAAATAACCTTTTTTATAGAAGTAAAATTTCATATTCATAGTTAGTAATACCACTTACGCTGTGTAACATACAACGGCATTGAAGTGCCAAATAGATTTTGATTTTTAAAAACCGCCACCAAGAGGGACTCTGACTTTTGCCAGTATGTTATGAAGCAGAGCAATGAGAAACAGTCCTAAACACACAGTCCCATTCGTTCTGAGGAATTTTTTAACGAAGATTGGACTGGGTCTTAAAAACTAAGTTATGTATACTGTCACCCCTAAACTTCACTAGCTGGTTGTAAACTCCTTTGGGGTATATGCTGGAAGACTTTTACATGTGGATAGCTGTATCTTGTGTGCTAAAATCAAGCATGTCAATGTGCAATGTGGAATCTGGATTCATCAGGCTGAAGGTGGAGTTAACAGATAAACTGTTACAGAGCTGCTGAAGTAGAATCTGCACAGAAGGTTGGGAGAAGCTTGCTTACACCTCCCTCCTTTGTAGAGTGAATGCATTAGGAATCATCGTGCTGGAAAACTGAGACCACTCCATTGAGTTGAACTGAGGGTTTTGATGAGAGCCTTACTTAATCGCAGTTTTAGGCATAGTTTCAAACAAAATAGAAATCAGTCCATATCTGTTTGCAAACCTTCTAGGCAGATTTGGGCTTTAGTTCAAACTTCAGAAGACACAGGCCAAGTTTTACATATTGCGCTGAAATCCAAACTTGCAAGGATTTGGTCACCCTCACAGAAACTTCGTACACCTCCAGTAAGACACCTCATCCAAACATTTAAACTCTGTGCCATGAAGAGATGAATTCGCCCTTTCTCCAGCTCTGCAGGAAAAGAAAGTCACTGTGACTGTTGTGTTTGGAATTGTATGTGCACTTACAGGAGGGGTTTGCAGAGGAACAACATTTGTTTTGCTGCATGGCTGGGGGAAGAAAATAATTGTACAGTATTACAGTGCTAGTTTCACATGTGTTACAGTGGATGGCTATAGCACTGCCAAGAGAGAAATTTTAGCAGGACTTGATGTGAAGCAAGATGGCATTTCAAGAAATGAAGAGCTGTGTTTCTGTTGGTGCTCTGTGTGTCCTGCACAGAAGTAAAAGTAATGAAATAAAATTGATGTTTGCATGAAATTCTGCAGCTGTGCAGTGCTTCTACAGAGAAACAAGAAGATGTAGAATGAACCCAAAGCTTAACATAAGTGTTCCCATGGACTCTGCTGGCTCTGGGATTTCATCTGGCCTCTGAGGATTTTGTGATGATGACGCGCTGGAATCCTGTCCTCTGAAGTACGGACAGCCCTATTGTGGCAGAGGTGTGTGTCCTGTTTGTGAGGGTCTAGGCTCCTGGCTAAATAGTTAACTTACCTGTCTAGATTGGCTTCAGTGGGTCTCACTAGTTGCAGTGCATTTAATTTTGCTTGTTTAATGGAATAAAATGAATGAAATAATAAATGAAATTAAAATAATAAACAGGTAATGAAATCTGTTCTAGGTGTATTTCACAGCAGGTTTTGGGCTTAGTGTGTTCCTCTACTTTTCTGTTTTTTAAAGAAATTGCTTGACTTGGTAGAGTCATTTGGTGCAAACGTTACATTCATTCAGTACAAATACTGTTCAGTAAGTCCCTGGCAAGAGAGTGGCATTTGGCAGCACTCCTCCAGTATTGATTTAAATCTATCCGAAACAAATGATGTGAAGTCTCTGAAAGGATATGGAAGATTCCCTTCCCCTGGTAATACATAACCTTGAACTTGCAGAAAGGCAGTTTGCTTAACAGTTTCACAAGGTAAGCTCAATACAGACATTGTCAAACACTATCTTTCTCATGTTTTCGTATCTAATTATTTTGTTTTTTCTAACTAATGCTGGGAAAATAATTATTTTATGGACCATGGTTTTATTTTTCCAATTTTAGGAACACTTTAGATTCACTGATACAGGCTTGTTCTTCAAACTGTGCTACGTATTGTAACAGCTTTTAGTTATAAATGTTTTTGCAGCTTTAAGTTTGCGAGTAAAAAAGAAAGCCTTTGTTTGCTTAATGAATGTGGCTTTATGGATCCATATAACATCAGTGCCTTAATTACCACAAATGGCTAATAACTGCTTCCCTGTATATGGGAACGGGTGGCGCAGTGTGACTGTCATTAGGAACAATTGCATTTTCTCTTGATAAGTTGGTGAAAAATGTAAATCCTACAGATAAGTGCCTGAGGGCATGTTGGATCACCATGCAGCAGAGCTCTTGTTACAGAAATGGCTTCCTCTGCTGGAGTTGAAGCAGAAGAAATGGGATGAACATTTGTGCATAAGCTGCAATATTTTTTATGCTCTTTGTGAGCATTTTTCAGTAAGGTGTCTGGTGTATAGTTTTCTTGGATTACTGGGAAAAGCTGAATATTGACAGAGGTGTGGTTAGGATCTGTTTTTTCCTAGTGAGATACAGCTCCTTGGCTTTCGGCAGTTAAACCAACTCTGTGTTCCATGCGATACAGTCAGAAAAGTTCTCTTGTTCTTCCTAAGTAAAGCAGCTCACAAGAAGTCTCTTGTGATTTACAGAGAAAAAGGAAAGTTGGCCTTTGCTTTTCACAAGCTCCTTAAGAGACAAACCATACCCTGGCTGGCTGGGTGGGAAGGTCGGAGGCCGGGATGCCAGCTCTTCCCATGAATTAGCAAAAGCTGAACATCTCACTGCTGTTAATTTCAAGGAATGCAAACGATTCTGTATGGGGAACATCATAACAAGTTTCATTTACCAAATGTGATGTTCTGATCAGGGATTTACTTCGAATGAATCAGATATAAGATTCTCTATTGGGATCTATTGGGTCTAGTAGAATTCCTGGCTTTCTAGATCATTGTGAGTGATGTGAAAATCTGCTTTTGATCTTGCATTGCTCTTTTTATGACTTCAAAGGTGTAACTTCTCCAGCATGGCTCAGAGAGAGTCCACACCGACCTTTGAGAACTTCAGAGCTGTAGAACAAATAGGCAAAACCAAAACTGCTGCTTGTGGTTTCCCTGTCAAGATATAGGAAACTTCAGCCTCAGAGGAGTCCTGTTAACTGAAAGCATGGCGCTGTTAGAAATGCACAGGAGGAAAGGAACAAGACAGCAGAGTGCTTGTGATTTAAAGCTTGGATGTGATTTGGGGTGTTTGCTCTGGCACACCAGCAGATGCTAATGGGAGTTCTTGGCAACCTGATCCTCATGTCATGGGGGCAGATGAGGTGCTTCAGTCTTGTATTAAACACTGTAGCTGTCTGTTTATGGTGATGAGCTGGCATTGGAATAGCTCTGTGCTTTGTTGCCCTGTGCCATGCTGATGGTATAGTGCCTTTTTCAGTTATCAGTATGATGAGCAGATCTTCTGAGGCCTATGGAGAATGCACAGGCTGCTCTGGGAATGGTTTCACTTTGTTCTGTTCTTGCATTGCATTGTGAATCTTCATTTTGCAGAAAGCCGCCATGCCATAAATCGAGATGAAGGCAACACAAGATAAATGAGCTGTACCATCCTTTATGTGGAAGATTTTATGATGTAGTCTTCCCTGTATGAGACTCCTATCATACCTACCTCTTAAAACGAAGACTGGTGAATAATGGCTTAGGCAAGCAATAAATACATAATGCAATGCCACCTTTGAACCCTGTAGCTTGTGTGTAGGTCAAAGATTATATGGGTTGTAATCATGATTTATGCATTCAGTCTCTTGATATTTTGTAGACCGTCTTTGCTTGTCTGTTAGTATGACTCTAATTATTCAATTTATTTTTAGGAGGCTGTGCTATGATGCTTCTGTTAGTCCTACAAAGTACACTTTTCATTTTTCTGAATATGAAATAAACTTTGTTCAATGTACCAAAACTTGTGTTCAGTAGATGAGCGTACTCAGAAAATTGTGAATAAAGATGTCTGTACAAGTGTCTATTCAAGATTAACAACTTGTTAGAGAGAACCTGATTTGTTACTGGTAACAGGTTTAACAGTTTCTTGTAGCAAATGGTGCAAACTTACTTCCTAATTGTTGCAGAACAACAATTAGACACAGACACCTCAACAGCTTCCATATTAATTAATATCTCTCACAGGGTCATTTGAAGCTTTAACTCATGAATGATGACTGTATCTCAGAGCTTCCAAGCTTAATGTTGTTTGATGTTAAAAGTGCATCAATCAACCCTTAAGCGTAAATTAAGCATCTGCCACTGTGAAATTATTATGTTGTTTCCATGTCTCTGGCTTATGCTGCTTGGTTGCTGTACCTGACCTATGAGCTTACCTCATGAGCTTACCTGGCGAAGAGCTTTTTGACCTGATGGAAGCAAATACTGTCATTTAATTCCACTCTCTCCTGTTCTTGCTGTTTGGCTTGCAAGGGCTTTGCTGCAAATGAGAGACTTGCACGCAGTACCTCAGAGTAGCAGCTTTCATGGAAAGCCCTGTTCTTAATCTTGCCCTTTCAGGCTAAACTGCCAGATTTGGTGGTAAGTGAGCACATTCTGTCTGCTGTTACAAAGCAGCTCCACAACTCTGTCCAAACGCTGTGGATGGGCTGGCTTCCTTTCTTGGTTGTTTCCTTTACTCTGTAATTGGAAGTTAACTGTTCCGTGGAGCAGTGGGTGCTCTTGCTTTACTTTGTTTCTTGTAGGACTGCTCAGCATGAGGCTTTCCTGCTTTGCCTTGTGCTGCTGTTTGGCAGGCTGGTTCTGTGTTCCTTGTTCTTGAGTCCCAAGGACATCTCAAGTAAATCCCCTCTTGGAAGATATTGGCTTTATGGTTTATATGCTCAAACAGTGATGCAGCAGCCACGTAAGTCAGTGTATTCTTTCTTGACTGGCATGCTCTTGGAGGTCTGTCACTTCAGGGTAGAATGACAGACATGATCCATTCCCTCCTTTTTCAGTGTGTGTGCTACCACAAATGTGCATTCACTGGGTGTGACAGGGATGTGCTACTGAAAACATCAAGCTTTATCTTGCTGGGCTTTTCTCTGGTGGTTGATAATTTGTACGCTGAACGAGGATGCTGCTGGCTTTGGGAGGGATAGTGTAAGTGCAGCCTGAATGCGCTGTGGGGCTAGGTGGCACAGACTCTGATGAAGTACTGCTTATCCAGCGCTGCTGTAATGCGCTGGCACTGCAACATCAGATCTTCAGTGTCAAGATTTTGATGCTTCTAAAGCATATGACCAAAAGGTTTCAAAGCCATACTGTTGTCTTGGATATCATGGATATTGTCATGTTATCATGGATATTTTAATCCACTGTTAGCTATATTAGCGTAACTTTCATTTTGTGTTTCAGTTGTAATGGTCTGTGTGATCCCATTAACCATCTGAGAGCTCAAGCATGGCGCATCAGAAGAAAATCTGGGAACAGCAGCAGTCAAATGTAAATGGTACTGAACATACACAGTTAACAATCAAGTGTAATTGCGAGAAATAGTGTTTGGAATATACTCCCGCCCCAGGGCATTGTGGCAGATGCAACATAAGGTTTAATAAACTAGGTCCCTATTGCCAGTATTACTCTGTATAAGAGTAATAATAACACTGAGAGTTGAAAACATCCATCAAAAGTTGACAAATCTGATGCAGTTTATACATATGCACGTGCATATACTAAAGATGCTACTTAAATCTGATGGAGCTGCAAATAAAAATTCTTTACTGGTCTTAACGAAACATCATTTTGTGCTTATTACTGCTTTCATGTGAGGTTATTTTTGACAGTCATCTGAATGTTGTTAGAAAAGGTGCCTGTAATTACAAAAGTAAATAGCAATATGTTGCCTGGTAAATCATAGGTACAATAACTCTATTCAGAGAGAAGCTGAAAGTTAAAACTTTAAACATAGCAAATATATGCACTTATTTTTAGCACAGAGACTGTGTCTCTGTTGTTGCATATTCCACCAAGAAACCATGCTAGACAAATGACTCTTGTTTCAGTTTGTGGGTGGCCTAGTTGCAGATGTATGCTTTTTTTTTCAAGAACCAGAAAAGAACATATGTATGATAAAAACTGTGTGTGTGGTAGTTTATGGGGTTTTTTTTTGGTGTGGATTTTTTGTGTTTAAAGTCCCAAAACAAATACCAAGGAGGACATTCCTTTGAGCTGACCTGGCTACTGCTGCTGTGAGTCCCATGAGTATCTGATGCAGGGGGCTGACCTCTTTGTTGGAGCTGGTAATATTGCCTACAGGATTCAGCTCTGGCTTAAGGCATGATTTCTGTGGCAGTTGCCTGATAGGCCATGTCATCCTCCTTCCTCCTCTAGAATACCTATTGAAATAAAATGTTCTAAGATATATTTGTGAAAACATGTATGGACATGAGTGGGAAGGGGGAAGCTGCACACATAACAATTCTTATGGCAAGACCCAGAAAGTGTCAGTGTCCTAGTTAAGTAGGAAGGACAGAAAGTTACATGTTACATATGAATTTAAAATGTTGGTGTCAGTTAAAACCCTATGGTTCAACTGTGTGTAAGTAGCTGCTTTCAAATGGTATTTGTTCTTCACTTAAACTGAGCACACAGCTTCAGAGTTCAGCTTCCAGATCAATCTTTCTGCCTTGAAGTTTGAAACTTCAGTGATACCTGGGATCCTGTGGCATTGGATGCAGGAAGTGAGGTACTCTTAGTCCTACCAGGCAGGATGTCAGACCCCACTGCAAATCATGTTATCCTTGTTTTGTGGTGTGGGTTAAGGAACTTCTTTCATGTCACCATGCATGCTGGCCATAGTTGGCATGCTTAGGGACTTCCTCTCTTGTGATCCATCAGTTTGGAGCAAAGCAAGCACAGGCTTTTCCAGAGCAATGTTGAACACTTACCCTTCCTGCTGATGGTAGTGGAAGATCCAAGGAGACAGAATAGCAGTGTGCCTATACCTTGTCAAAGCCTGTGAAAGCTGAGATTGGAATTAACTTAGTTAGGCTTTTATTGGAACCTGTTGCAGAAAAAATGCACTTAATTTTCAAACAAACATCCTATTTGCACTCCAATGCAAGTGCTAACACTTGTTTAAACCTGTTGCAGGTGCTTAAATTAGGCATCAACTCCAGCAGAGTTAATAACACAAGTAAAAGGAAACCTAGCCATGGGGCTTGCTTAATGTTACCTTAGAGACTGGGTTTGTTCCTTTGAAAATGTATGCTAATGAGTAAGCTATTCCATAAACTTCCACTTTTCTTCTGCATAAAATGTGTGGCTATTGGAGCATGTAGTCGTTGACCTTCCAAATTAATACCTTGTAGGATATTAATGTTGTACATCCCTTTGGGGAGATGTACAACAGGGATGTTGTTCAGCAGGGAGAGAGACTCTCTGAAATCAGTCTCTGGATACAACTGTTCAGACTTCCAAGGCTCCTACTCCAGGAGTGTTCAGAAACCTGGGTCTGGTTTTGAGCCTTTTCCTGTGCTTACCAAGCATTAGGAGCTATGTAGAAATGCTTATTAGTTGTTATTACTGTCATAAAACTCATGACAGCACCTGAACTGTGCAAAGGGGCTTCCCCATTCAGGAAGGTGATATATAGGCCACAGCAGAAATCAGGTTTGTTGGAGTTAATATCCTTTAAGTGTGTTCTTTGCATATCTTATTAGATATATTTGTAGCTAATGACCAATAAAATAGTGTTGGATTTTGCTGGGGTTTTTTCCCCCTGAATGTGTGATACATTCACAGTTTCCAAAAGGAGGGGTTTGTTGATATTTTACTGCTCTGCTGCAAAAGCTGATATATTAAACATTATCCCAGAGGATATCTGTGGTCTTTAATTAACTTTTTTCCCATAGGCCTATAATATAGCATTATACAATATTTGGTCAGCACCCTGCTCTCCTACTCCTGTGTAGGACTTATTGGCTCTCATTTCCTGGGGGAGCATTATGAGTGCAGACAGGAAGAATGCATCAAATGAAAAGTTAATTGTGTTTAAGCTGTGGATGAGAGGGAAACAGGACTGAGACTTGCATTCTATTGTCCCTCTATAATAGAAAAGCTAAATATACAGTTTCTTAGGCCACTAACCCAGGAAAGAAGGGGAGAAAAAATTACCCCAGTCACAGAAAGAATGAAATATAAAATATGCAAGCAGCCACAGGAAACTTCATACTTTAGTTTGAAAACTGATTACAGGTGATGGAGGTAGGAACATGCCAGTATTCATAGGGATTACTTCCTGAGGAAGGATAAAATCCTGTCTGCTTCCTGAAGGCCATTATGATTTGTCCTGTTACTGAAATTCCACTGTGCACAAAAGCAACAATGAGGGATGGAATAGAGGAACTTTAGCCCTTCACATGTTCATTGTAAATCAGTACAGTGTATTTGACGTCCGGCTGAGGGCAGCTTCATGCCCAAGTCTTGGCTGGCATGGGTTCTTTTAGGGGGAAGCCAAATGAGACGCATCTGAGGATAGATTGTGAGCCACTTTTGAGTACTCCAGCCCCAGCTACATGGCTTACTCATGCAAAATCTGTTTTGTGCAAGGACATGAGCTCCCAAGGGGGTGATAACATGAGAAATAGCAGCTGTTTCAGAGTAAGGTTTCCAATATCCCCCTCATTTGAGATGTCCCTATTGCTTATAAGACATTTTCATTGGAAAAGCTCCAACTGTCAGCAGCAATTTACCCAGCAAGGGTCCGTTATTTTGTACCCTAATATGGTTAATGGAGCTGTGTGGAAGCACATCCTTAGATGTCTGCTTGATGTGTGAAAAGATATTTCCTCCCATGTTTTCAGTGAGATGGTTCTAGAGTTTAATTTTTGGGTTTAAGTTTTTATATGAACTAAAATATGGTAAAAATTGCTGGTTCAAAAATGTGGATGGCTTCTGGTTTAATTCTGTGCCTTTTACCCAAACCAGTTGAAGTCTTACCTAGCACTGGTATTTCAGGACAGCTTTAATCCAGGTTTCTTTAATACTAGATCATAATTTACTCAGTAATTCATCAGCCAGAGAAATCGTGGCTTGCATGTGGGGTGTGTAACTTGCCTGAAAATGGATTATGTTTGTCTAGAATTTATCCGACTTTGCCTGGTCATATTCCAGGCATGAATGGTAGAGGTCAGCTCCAGAGACAGAGCTGGGTTAACTTCTGGTGACTGGAGAATAGAGTGGGGAAGAAGCTGGGGTACAGAAAACAGGCACAAATGCTGCTGTGTGGTAATTCACTTGAAATGTGATTTGAACATAGCCACAGTCTGTAGAGTACACAGATCTGCATGTGTTGAGTGAGAGCAGCTCAAGACCCTTCCCAGTAGCTAGTATGTGTGTTCTTGTAAATCAGAATTATTAAGTGGTGTGCTGGGACCTAATGTGCTAACAGCACATGGCAGTGTTTCGCCATTGTGGCAGCTTTGTTACTTGGATGGCTGTAACCTCAAGAGACTTAAATTTGGGTTTCATTGCACTGTTCATACACTTAATTAAAAAAGACTCTGTTTAGTCTGCTGTCCAGTTCTGCAGATACCCGCGTGTTCTTACCTGCATTAATGAGAGTAGTTTTGCTGGAAATTGCTGGAGATTGTCATAAAATAAAATTCTACATAATGATGGACTAAGCAGATTGAGGAGTATTTCTATATCCCACAATCCTGCTGCAAGGCCAATGCTGCTGCTGTTTAAGCAAGGCAGGTTATAAGTAACCATGTGTTCAGTTGTTAGCATATGCCACACCTTGTCACAGCATAATCTGAGAAGCTATGCCCTGTATTCCTGTCACATCGAGGTATACTGATCACTTTGAATTTTACTATCGATGTGATAGGACAGGATGCGACTGACACTTATTAAAGCAGTGAAAGCAATCAGGAATCTTGATTGGCAATGCAGCTAAAGAAAAGCAGTTTTCTGAAAGTAGCCTGGTGGAAGGGTCCTTGAAGAAGAAAGGGGGTGTGGGCAAAGGGGTATATTTGGCTTTTTAATGTACTGGAATTCCTACATGCATCTTTCTGGTGGTTTGGACTTTTTTAAGAATGCACAGATGAAGTGCTTAAATGTGTTAACACTTCTCTGTCCTCTAAGACAACAGTTGTATTAAGAATGCAGGCACACAGATACTGCTGAGCCTGGCTTTAAATGTTATGTCCATAATATCAAACCAAGATGATTGGATTGAGGCATCTAGGCTGCTTGTATAGAACATGTTTAAATTAATTTAGAAATGGTATTTTTCATTGAGATGGACAAAGTTAGTAATTTTCTTGGCTATTTGTTACATGATGGGCTTTTCTCTGAAGGTGGAGATTATGCAAAGTGCTATTTTTAACCATTTCTTTGCATTTTGTTTTCCTTATATACAAGAATATAAAATTGTTGGTGTGCGGCTAATCTTGGAGACAGCACATTATAAGAACAAAAATATCTCCTGATACCAGACCTCACAAAGTGTGATTAAAATAACTGGCAGTGGTTTGGTGAGCAGCTATAAAAGGGTGTTTTTAACTACCTTCTCAACCTTTAGCTCTTTTATCAGGACACTATTAGATCAAATTCAGTATCAATATAATTTAATTATGCAGTTTCAGGTAGGTTTAAATAAAGATGATCACAACTTATATTCATTCATGGAGAGATCCTGGAAGACATCATAGGAACCTTTATTTAAACTTTGTACAGGATTATTTTCTTGTGTAGGTAAAGGAGATGTGTTTGAGATGAGTACAGCTCTACATGGATGGTGGGGAGTGGAATTAATCCTGCATGTTGATTTGTGATGATCTGTAACTTATGACACTGATTTGCTGTCTGGTCTTAGATCTTACAAGGAGGTTCAGACTATAGGCTTAAGTGCGTGGTGTGAACACTGGGTATGCAAATTCAGTAACTAGTAACTAGACTTGTACCTTTCTACCAGCTGGATACCATGAGTGCCACAGAAGCTATCCCTGAAGGAGCTGTCATTAGAATGTCCTGTCACTCAGCACCAGGCTGTGCACATAACAATTGGCAACCTTAGAGATCAGAGCTAGGTCATCATTTGGTTTAGTTGCATGTGATAGATGCATCTATGTAATGATTACATGTATGAAAGAAAGAAAAGTTGTGTGTGTGTGTGCTGAGGAAGGAGTTAAACAGATTGTTTCAGTTTCACTGTGGTGGGGAGGTAATAGTACAACTGTGTATTTTTTGTGTTACTACTGCAGAACTCATCCGAGCCTGAAGTTTCTTTGTTAAAGAATGTGATGCTGAGTTACAGCAGCATCTTTGCTGGAGCCGTCACTGGGGCAAATCCACCTATCAACAAGGCAGCTCTGTTGCTCAATCTTTAATGCTTTGCAGAGTTTGCTGGTGGCCAATGTTGAAATCCCACTGGAGATTAATTATTAAATATGTTCTTTTCCTTACTGGAGATTTATAGCACTTTGTGTGAGAGAACACCTAGGTCTTTGGAGAATGCTATGATGCCAAGTGTCAGTTCTGTTAACATCCATTACAAGATGAAGATTCATGCTGTGGTGCAAACGGTACTTGAAGTCTTCTACTACATATGTGCCTGTCTGTAGCTAAATATCCCCCTGGAGACTGGCAGTTCAGTTGCTACTCTCTTGATGCAGCTTGTTCCATCTGTCACTGATGCCTCAGCACTGAAGTGACACTTCTGAAATAATAAGGGCCTGGATCTATTCTGACCAGTTTAGAACTCATCAAAACTCTTCTGCCTTCTAAGGTTAGGTCCTACCTGAAAATAATAGTAGTTGGAGAGAAAGGGTCTGTCCCCTGCTAGGAGGCTTTGAGTCCTGGGCTTAACTTGGTAAAATAGTGCTCTAAAGGCAGCAGGGCTGTTCGCAATACATAAAGGAGTTTATATATGGGTCTATGCATGGATTTGCCAAGATTTTGAATCTCAAGGAGAATTTAAAGCATCTGAATCTTTCATTATCTCAGCTCTAGTAAAATATGAAGGCTTTTGTGCTGTGACGTGGTGCTGTTTTATTATAATTTATTTTTCAGTAGACCTCAGGAAGCAGAGGAATTGCTTTCAAACAGCCTAATTTATGGTCTAATATTTATATAGGACTGATTCACAAATAATTAGGTATCTGTGCTTGTATTGAATTTCCTTTTAAAGAGCAATAACTTAAGTCTAAAGAAATTGGTGTGGAATTTTCCCCATTCCAAAGTCTAAAAGTGTTTGTTTTTCAGAGTAAACTGTGGATGACACTCACTTTTCTGCATGTAAAATAACAAAAAAAAAAACCCTGTGTTGGTTCGGGTACAGAAGAACATAGGCTTGCTTTTTTAATGTCTGGTAACTGCCATGTCCCACTGCAAGACTGATGTTCTCAACATTAACTACATTACTTGGTGCCTCCATGAGAAACTGAATTCTGGGATTTCTTAAATCTTTCCCTGGGAATTGTTTTCCTTCCAAGTTACAAAATGCATACACCCATTTTGTGACTGCTTTGTGCTCGACAGATGTTCCTTAAAAATGGCCAAATAAGAACAACTAGGGCTTCTAAAGAAGCTATTGAAGAGCAAGAGAAGTAGGGTGGGTGCAGTGCAACCTGCAAAACCTGAGGCACCACTTGCCTCTTACTTAAGGGCTCTTCAAACTCTTGATACACAAAGTTGCAAATGAACCATAGCAGATTTGGCAGGAGGCATTTCACTCATTGCCCAGACCTTCCTTTTCCCCGTGCTCCTGAAATGGAAAGCAGTTCTGCCCCACAGAAACTGTTTTGACTGTATGTGAGCCTTTGGCAGATGGGCAGGTGTCATCCTGATGTTCCCAAATGTGCTGCTGGCAGAGTAAATAAGGACTTGATGCATCGGGATGGTCTGCCTGAGCTCCCCAGGGTCAAAGAATGCCAATCTCATCATGTCATTTCCCAGGGCTCTTTTAATGGGGGGGTTATTTTCTTGGTTACAGTATTTGGTAGGCAATGGATCCTTTTGTTTTAGCAGCCTTATCTGACAGTAGGGTTAGGGCTAATGCAGACTAAATGCTGTGTTGTGGAAAGGAGGAGTGGAACACTTGTGGGAAGCAGGTCAGAGATTTGAAGCTAAAAGTGCAATGGTCCTTTTGTAATGAAGTTCAAACTGTTTTTTAAAAGCTTCAGGAATGCATTAATTTGGATTCTTCCATAAGGAGATTGTGCTGCATCTTTTTGGCTTTGAAAAGCGCCAAATGAGTGGAATTACTTGTATTTGGACAGGGCCGTGCACTGTACAGTTATGCTGTCTCTTCCTTTTAATGGCAAAGATAAAGCAGGGAAGACTTGGAAAACTCATTTGGACTTTGTAAAAATGTAGCAGCATTGGGCCAGTGTTGTGAATGAGATTCCAGAGTATGAAGTATGTGTTAAGACAACTTGGATAGCAAGCAACAGCAAGGTCTGCTTAGTGCTTAAATATTTTACCAAATGGCATGAGCTGAAGCCTGTGCACAAGTGTGAACTTGCAAAGAGCGTATCAGCATTTCAAAACTGAGTATGGATATTTCTGCTGAGAGCTACCTAACGGTGGAGAACTGTTTGGGGGTATGGAATAATTGCTGCTGTTCTTTGGCAAGTGTTAATATTTGTCTTTACTTGGATACTTTCACACTGTTAACTTGTGATGGGCCCTTTTTTTAAGGTGATATGGAATTATGTAGCCCTGTAATCTGTATCACACTCTTGAATTTAAATCGAGCAGTCACTGTCCTGAGAATTCCCTCTTCCCCTGGAGCACTGGTGCTCTTGGAGTAGAGCTAGATAAATAAAGTAACAAACTCTGCTTTGAAGAATAGTCTGTAGAGGTCGCAGATTTGTGGAAACTTCTTACATATAATAAAAACAAAGCAAGAAGCCACCTGCTTGTTGCAAGCTTCAGTGAACAGGGGGGGAATGGTTGATTTCTATTTCTTTTAAATTACATTATTGCTACACTTGGGTTGTAGATTACCAGAGCAAGTAATATTCTGTATCCAGTTGGAGCTATAATGATACAAAGCAAACCACAGAATATCCATTTGAATTACTTTAATGGTTTAGAAACCTGCGGGAATTTCCCATTCTGCGCAGTGCTGTACCCAGCAAGAGTGATTCTAGCAGTGCCTGTGGCTTTGGAGCGTCTACTGCTCTCTGGTGATGTGTGTGCCTTAGGAGGTGCTGCTGAGCCCAGCATTTGAGCTTGTTAGGAGGGATCTGGAATGTGACATTCTCAGCTATCTGTGGAGCTGTCTTATTAGGAAGCAAAGAGACGCGATGCTTTCACTTCTCCTTTAAAGTTGACAGTGAATAAGGAAATGTTACTATACATCTGCAAACGCTGAGATTTTAAAACCCACATTGCTATGGCATGATTTCAGGCTTCCAGCGTTGGAATGAAGAGGGGCATCTAGGTCTTAATAGGCACTTGTCTGGAAATTACAGCACTTGCATACAAAGTGAAAGACCCTAATGCAAATCCCTGCTCCAATCAATATTTAGTATGAGGTTTTAGAAAACAGGGTTGAGGAGGGAGAAACTCCAAGTGTCTGCATGGGACATAAGAGAGTAATCATCTGGCTGGTAGTTAACAACTGAAGTATTCTACATCTGAAGTTAGTCTCCCTGGGCTAATGAAAGTATTTCTCACACATTTGCATGACTCTTGTGTCAGATTTATCCCATTTCTGAGAAGACCTATACGACCAAAATCATTGGGCTTTCAGTAGAAATGGCCCAGCCAAATTCTGCTGAGCCAAAACCCAGAAGCCATTGAGCTGGGAAACTCTGAGCTAAGTCTAAAGAAAACAGTAGTGGTTACTTAGAAGAAATCTTAAGAACCTGCAACAGTTTTTTTGTCTTTTTAGAGGCTTCCCCGGTTTTAGCTTAATGGTTATTAAATAGATTTCTACCTACATTTCCCCACCTCCCAACATTTAGGGTGTTATTTTTTTGCTTCTTAAGAGCATTTGTGTTTGATTCTTCTAGAGCTTTTACTTATATAATCATATGAGGAAAGGGTATCCAAGAAGGGTAAGAAGCAGTGTGATACAAAAACATAAATGATGCAATCTGAATTTTCATTCATAATTAAAATATTTACTTTCTAGATCTATCTTACTTAACATTTTCCAGAGCTGCTGACAATGCCTGTCTCCTTTCCCTGCACAAGCCTTTCCAGCACCCTGTGTGCTTGCTGAGCTGAAGCCTGCACCCCTGCTAGGTTTGTTACCCTGTGACACACTTGCCACTTACTGTACAGATAATAGGCTCAGAAACCTGAGGTCAGATTTAGTGTGTAACTGGGCTATGGATTTCTGCATCACATTGTATTCCCTGAGCATTTGTTGTCTCTGAACTTGCTCTTTAAATGACGTGCTTTTGTGGGGTGTCCACAGTCATTCTTTGCTGCCTTTCATAGTCAGGGTTGTGCTCTGTGGAAACCCTCTGTTAGAACAGAGCTTTTGCGCAGTAAGATAAGACAAAGAGTAGTAACTGGGAGAAAACAGATTTGGCTATCTGTGTCAGTTATAATCCTCAAACACTACGGAGAAGCAGTGTAATGGGCTGGGCAAGATGGAGCAAAACTCCAGCGCAGCAAAGGTCAGAGAGTGTATCTCACTGCATAACTTTGCTCTGCTGACCCCTGAATGTGCAGATGCAACAGTACATCTGGACCCAGCAGACTATGCTTGTCCATTCTCTGTTGCTGCCCCTGGCAGCATTTGCTACCGTGTAGTGCTGCACATTGTTATGATCGTCCTGTAAATGGTTCCCCAAGATAATAAGGTAAAAAAGAAGTGTGGTGTTTCAGCCCTTTGTGGTTAGGAACAAATCCTAATTGAAATGGTAGAATTTTGTGTTAGAAACATGGACCTTAGACACCAAGAGCTTGTGGGGGCTCTTTCAGGCAGATTGGGGAGGCATGCTGCTAGCAGTGGGTAAAACCAAACAAAAGAACAAAAGGAGGAGGAAATATGTGGAGTTTAGGGGGAGGCACTGTCATATGGCAGTTTTATGGAGACTGGTTTATGGAGGTTGGTAATAGTTCATCTACACTGTGTGGCACGTGCAGGCTTGGAGGGTCCGCTTTGTTGCCTGCCGCGCTGATGAATGTGTAATTATACATAAAGGCGTCCTATAGGCATCTGAGATAACAGTTCTTGCTGCTGTTATTTAATGCTGCAGAGAGCTTTACTCTGCAAGAGACTTCTTATTAGCATGTTTTACTTAACTTGTTCTTTGTTATCAATTTACTGTCCCGCAGTTACTCCTGGAAATTATAGCTTGGAATTTGCTAAAAGCATGCATTGCCACTGATGGTGAAGAATCTTTGCCTCAGTAGAGTCACGTTGTACTTTGTAGGAATGTCACTGATGATGAGGTAAAGTAGAAACAAGTCTGGCTTTTAGTCATGGAGTGGTGGTTCTGTGTCTTAATGGTGTTTTTGTACCTTCAGGTGACGTACTCTCCTTTTGGCAGGGTAGGCTGTAGGGATGAAGCCAGTGTGATTAACCCTCTCCAATGTTATATTTCATACATAATCGTCAGACTCTATGGTTAGTGCAGAGCTCTTATAACCTACAAGCTTTATTTCATCATTGTAGCTTCTTTTTGAAATGAAGAATGTGTTCTCTTCAGAAAAGCTGATCAGTAGAGCTTAGGCAGTCTCACAACTGCAACAGCTCTTTGTCTATTATTTCTGATGTGATGGCTATAGCAGGATTGCCAAGATGATTTTCTTGTTGGCGGTCCCTCAGAAGGCACGAAGGTCCAAAAGGCATGGACATGTAACTCTGTCTTCACATCAAGCTCAGCAAAGCTTCTTTGCTTCTATACAGAAAGAAATGGATTGTACATGATATTTGGGTGTCCTCGTTGGGAATGATAGCATGAACACCATTGTCCAGCTCTCCTTTTCCTACTTTTACTTTTTCTAGCTGTAAAGAACAAACAAATACTTATTCTTCTTGTCCCTTTTCTAGATTCTAGCCATACTCTGTTCTGAGGTTACACATTAATTCAGACACATCACTCAACAGGCCAGGTTTTCATCATTTGATCCCTTCATTACACTCTGAGCAAGTACACTAAAGAAACAATGTAAACTGCTGATCTGTGATCTCAACCAGAAGTTTTGTGTTCCTTACAGAATCATTTTGTCCTGTGACTCAACTTCTGTGGGATCATGGGTCATGCAATGCAATTACTTAATTTGTGGCATGCAAGGATGTTCCAGAAAGGTGGAATTGCACCAAGGTTCCCATGGAGACCTGCAGAAGGAGAACAACTAGAAAAAGTGGACATTACTTTCAAAATAAGCAGAAACTACACCAGTCACTTGGGCTTCTGCTAAAGAACAGCTTTTTCTTTGTCACAGTTTCCTAGTAGGGGAAGGGAAACATTGAAAGAGCACATGGAGAAGGTCACCATGGCAGTTAGGAGAATGAGATGAATGGCTTTATAGTTCTGTTTTGCTGTTATGGCAATGTTTTCCCCCAGTTCTTTCCCACTTTTTTACTGGACTGTTGCCAAACAGAGCAGAGTTATTAAGACGAGATGGCCAGTACAGCTTTTTGTACAGAGAATGAGCAGAGTGAGATGTGTCTGTCTGCCCAGCAGCAGGTACTTAGGGGCAGTGTGTGCTTTACTGCTTACATGCTTCTCAGGATCTTGGATGGAAGTCAGACTTCCTTGAACAATCAATGTCCTTTGAGGCATAACATCACAGTACTTACCCTCCATTAGCTGTGGATTTCACTTGTAGTGAGGTACTTGGCTGACCTCTAATTTAATTTTCCTGATAGTTCCGTTGATTTTTTTTTTTTTAAGAGGTTGAATAGATCCCTTTTGTATCGGTTCAGAGGTCTGTGAGTATTTACCTGTTTACATCTCTGGTACTGTCTTTGGATGTCTTGATTCTTACCGTTTTGCTCTTTGGCAGTCTTTACAGGACCTTCCTTTTGGCAGAGACAACTGCATACGTGTGACTTCTGCTGTTAGTTTTTTCTTCTCGGATTGATATGGGAAAGTTAAAAATAAATCAGCTTTTAACTGCAATATTCTCAGCACAGATTGCATGTGCTGTCCACAGCCTCTCTGCTTCGTGGGCTGTAATGGTGAGGTCTTAATAGTATACCTCAACAAGAGCTTTTATGAAGACCAGAAAGTGCAGTCCATCATTTAGTCTGACTTCCTGTGCCACACAGCCAATGGACCCTCGCCCATCAATCTCTGTGTCAAGTCAATAGCTTCTCTTTGGGCTCTGACATACCATTTTAGAAAAACAACCAGCCTTAAATTCAAGACTCCCAAATAGAGATTATTCCATTCTTGAGTACATTATTTTCACTACTATAATCTTTAGATTCCTGCAGTTCAGCTAGATACATATTGTCTGATGGCACCTCTGAAAGCACAGTAATCAAAGGGATTCAGGTAGGCCATGAAGTTGTGAGTAACATCAAAGCATTTGTAGAATTAAGCTGTGACCTTGTCACAGGAGGACTTTGCTGTGAGTGGCACAGCAAAGTGGCTGAACTAAAGGGAAGTATGGAAGTATGAACCCTGTTCTTCTTTCATGTGGCCTGTGTTTCTGTTTAAAAAGTTCACCTCCTGTTTGAAGCACAAGCTGTTATGATTCATAGCAGTACCTGATTTTGCAAATATCAGTTCTGCAGTAAAATGCAGAGCTAATTATATGCTGATTGCTGGGCTAAGAAGGGCAGTGTCTTGGCAACCCAGAGTACAGAGCTGCAAACATGTGTGGCAATGATTACAGCCTTCCAGAAATATGAAAATACATTTGCAGCTCATCCAAAGGGTGCATTTCTGATGGGGGAAAAATGTGGTGGCTTCTCTTGAGTCTGTACTGGAATGTTTCTGAAATGGCTGATTGTGTAGGGAAACATATTTGTACTAATATAGACAATTAAACACCCAGCCAGGGGATGGGGTCACTTCAAGGTTTTAGATCAAGACTGAAGTTTTTCTAAATAATATGCTTTAATCAGCTGGGAAACCTTTGGAATGGACTAATACATGGAAACAACGGTCCTATTGAGTTTTGGCTATGTGAATATGGACCTCAATATAGCTATAGAGGTATAAAATAGCTATGTATAATAATCTCTGTTTAAATAAAAGCAATTCACATTTGAATCCAGCACGGATATACTATAGAAGCAGTGATATATTTTTTATGCCTGGTACATTATCTTTGTGACTCTGCTGTATGAGATCTACATGAATAATATACCTAAAGACTACAGAAGATACAGCACTTCTTGATGGAGAATTATATAAGAATTTTGCTTTGTCTGTCTTGGATAATATATAACTTAACCATTCATTTGATGGATGAACTTCGGGTGAGCAGGGTTTGTTGAGTAGGTTGAAAATCAAAGAGCAATGATTTCCACACACTCTCCCCCAGCTTCCAGACAATGATCCATGAGTATTAAATCTCTCAGTTTAATTATGCTATAAGTTGCAGAGGAAAAATGCACACAAAGAAATCAAATGAGGTCTGTGAGGCATTATCTTTCCTATAGTAGTCAGTGGAGGAGGCTCTGTTGTGTTTGTCAAGATGCACATAGGCATGTGGGCTTGCAGATGAGTGTAAATGTTTAGCAGTCTGTCCAAGAGCCAACTTCATGTTTCATATGATGTGCGGAAAACACAGAACAAAAATCTCTGGTAGGCTGTGAGGTACAGAGAAGTTAGATTCATATAACTGAGCTGTGGAGAGTCCTTAACAGAAGTATCACTACATGCACACTGTACATTTTTCATTTTCGTCAATGCCTATCAATGGCAGCTGATGGAGATGGCATTGCTCTCAATGGATTCTTGCCTGACCCACTGTAGGCATGCTTATGTGAAACCAATAACCTTTTCTCTCTAGATCAAACTTTTGGAAGGTCCTCACTCGAACACAAGATTAGACCTTAGGCAACATATTAGGGGAAGGCTTAGATCCAGAGGTGGCTTCAGAAGTTGTGTTACATGAAACTGAGCATTGCAGCAGACCTCTGTGATGGGCAGGCAACAGAGAATGTTACCGTGGTAATTACGAGGCTCACCTCCATAAGGGTCTATGCCCAAATCACTCTGGGTAGTAGCTAATGCCAGTTGTACACAAGACCAGAAGAACAAAAGCTGAGTGCCTCTGTTGTGGTTGACATGCTAAGTGGGATGGCTCTGATTTAAGCAATGTGCCTTGTGTGAAGAATTAGTACAACTGAACAGCACACTCTCTGTGAATTTGGCTGAAGTACACTGGTTTTTGTCTGAGTGTTTGGCAGAAGTAGAATGGAAGTGGTGTGTGAGCTGGGTACACAGAGCTGCCCATCTGCGGAACTTCGACCTGTGCCAGTTAGTTGCCTTACACTGGGTTTCTGGAGGAGTGATCATCATGGTTAAACCTTCGTTTAACTGCCTCTCATCGTTCTCTCACCTATTCTGAAGTAGGTTCTGTGCATGGTATCAGAACTTCAGACCTGGCTGCAAGCTGTCTGAAGTTGATTGTGTTTCAGGTATTGGTGACCAATAATCACGTATTGTTTCACCAAGTAATCACCTTCTGTGTGCTGAAAGGGTGCAAACTTAGAGTACTGTAGGTATCTTGCAAGTCCCTCCAGCAGAGGTACTTGATATTTTAACCATAAGCAAGTGCAGAAAAGCATGATGGGGGTGGGAAGGAACACACGAAAAATGGTGTTTTAAAAGTTCTGAATTAAATACAAGTTAAAAACTGGAGCACAGCAGCAACACGTGGAGCAGAAGCAAAGAACAGCCAAGTTAAATGCTTTCTTATTTCTGCCCTTACTAAAGTTTGTGGAACTGGTCTCTGTGCTTCAAGTTACACATGCAGCATGTACATCTGTGTGACCAGTTGTATGCAGTGAGATGAGGCACATTTGTGAGATAATTATGTGGGGTGTTTTTAATCTGTGAAAAAGCCATGGTAATGGAATGGCGCAACAGCAGCTATAGAGAATTTTTAGCTAACTCCCAATTCCCATCTCTATGTTGTATAACACCTGTGTTTTGTGGTTATTAGGTCTGGTCCTGATTCTATGATTCTATATTTCTTGAGCTATTAATTAAAACTTAGTGGTCCCCATGTACAAAATGTAGTAAAAGCAAATACAACATCTCTTCAAGCTAGTTTTGTTTAAATGTATTACAGGTAACTTAATATCATTTGGATTGTATAGTTGGAAGTGCTTAAGTGGTCTAACATCCTTTTAGTTATGCTGCTTACTCCACAACTGAAATGAGAAGCAAAGCCTGGGCTATTTCACTTTTGCTTTTGTTACTTTATGTGTACCCTTATGCCTTTAGAAATTGATGAAAATAAATACTGTACAGAGCAATGTTTAATTCAACAAAAACTTCTGTATCAGTCTCTGAGAGTCGCTTGAAAACATTCCTGATGGGATTAGGTCTTGTTTACTTTTATAGTCCTTTATGTCAAATTGTAATCGTGCTTTCATCCAGTATTTTTAGTTCTGCTCGCTCAAAGATAAACCCTAATAAAATATCTAAGAAGTTATTTTAGTAACTTAAACTGTTCATGGCAGCAAACCAGACTCTTGCATGAAAGTTTTCTGTTTTGGGGGAAATGGGGAGAGTGATGATACTTAAAAAGCCCAGCTAACATTTTTAAGTAAATAATTTGATTCTTCAAAGTTGTCATGATTCTAAGGTGATGTCTCTTGCTGAATACAAGAGCAGGCAGTGGCTGATCAGCAGGATGCAGCAGGGCTGTTTAATGAGGGGTGAAGACAATGCGAGTGCAAAGCCAGCACAGTTGTTTTTTCACAGCTGATAGGTGCTGTTGCAGGTGCATTTTCTTAATGAGGGTTAATTTGTCTCATCTTTTAACCTGACAATACTTGGCATTGTTACTATGTAGGTTTACTTAAAGAGATAGAATCAGGGTTTTCTTATGTAAGATTGGATATTTGATTTCAAGTCATCTGTTAGTGCTGAATATGAACTGAAGTTATTCAGAACAGTCCTATTACACAGATTCTTATGAAAGAAAAAGTCTTTTTGTTATTTTGACAAATTGGAGCAAGGCCAAATTCTCCTGGCTTCCCTGGATATAAATCCTGGGAGACAGAGATAAAATTAAAAAGATTGCTGTTGATCAAGACTTGCTGAGGAAGAACCAGAAACAGCAGCTTGAGTACCACGGAGAGTAATAAAATGGTCTTGTAGTAATGTTCCTCTTCAGCATATGTACTTTAGTACAAAACCATGGCGTTAAGTTCAGGAAAACATCAGTTTGGCTCAGTGTTCCACCAGCATTTCCAGTTGAGCAAGGGGGAAGCTGTCTGTTTTCCAAGTATATTTCCAGTGAAGGACCTGCAGCCCCTCCCGGAGGAAGAAGCTGTCAGACTGGCTCACACCGTGTTGGACGGGCAGGAGCAAGCTTTACAGATTTTCACTTGGGTGCCCCTTAGTTGCTACAGCTACTGGCTAGTGAGATGCACTTGCAAGAAGCAATGCGGTGGCCTGCTGGGTAGCCTACTGTCACATTAGAATGAGAGGGGTTTGCATGAGTGTGAGCTACTGGCCTGGCTTAGCTTTAACAAGATCACCCTCTAAAGTTTAATTGTAATTGTAAAAAAAAGAAAAAGGTAGCTCTTCTGCAGTTGCTTATTAAGCATCATGTGTAAATTATCCATTGTTATCCTACTGTACTTCATAGCCTTTTAAATCTCAAATGCCCCTTGTATCGACTGGTTTTCATCCAATATGAGCTCTCATGAATGCAGGATGCTGAAGTACTGGGTTAAAAATCAATTCCATCCTTCTGAAATATTACCTCTATGCCAGTGACTTCCGCTTCAGGGAATCTAGTTCAATATCCTATCTTACACTCATATAGATGACTTTAGCTTTCTTATTTCTGGAACATGCAAAGGGATATTCCTACTATTGTAAAGTAAATAACACCGAAAAATCAATGGGGGAAAAGGGTCCTTGATCTCTCTGGCAATTGGCAAGGGAATTTAGAGCTTTTTTCCTCACTTGAGATCTGATCCTGGTGAATAATAACCAAAACACACCATTACCATGATATTTATGCAATAAGCCAGTGACTTTAGTTTGGTCCATAATAGATACTCGTGGAAGAAAAAGCTGACATATGAGCTGAGAGTCTCAGCGAGGAGGCCAGCAACAAAATCAATGAAGATATATTAAGCTGTTTCTCACACTTCAGACAGAGCCCTTCTGGTTCCGCAGGTAGGTAGCACAGGGTGGTGTGTGTCCACTGGCATTTGCAGTGTTATTACAGTTGCACAAGTACAGAATTGCTGTAAGGATTTCCATGTTACAAAAGTTCTTATCTCATTCAATCATTAAGTTGTCTTTAGAAGTGGGTTTTAATAAGGAAGTGGCTGTGTAATAAAATATAGCTAGATTAGAGTAACATGGGATGCTATTGAGGGATACTTTGCTAGATGTTGCTTATGGAGGGGTACAGTGTTATGGTAGGAGAATATTGTGGTAAAGAACAAAGTGGGTGGATATTTGGCAAGGGTTTTACTCAACTCATATGATACATTATTTTTTTTCTGACTTACTCAGAACCATTCTTGAAAATGTTCCCTCAGTTCTGTTGAGAGACTGGTTTGAGCAATGCCTTTTGCATCTAAGTCTGCCTCTACCCATACAGATACGTTTTCCATCAATGGGAATCACAGCCTTACCTGAGGAATTGTACAGAGAAGATGATGCATGTGCTGCAGTCTGAATTAATAGCCTAAGTCCCCAGTTATGCAGAAAGAACTAAGAAGGTTCCTTGATAGAATCGGAGCCTGGGTGAAAACTGAGAATGAAGGGAATTTTGATCAGTCATAAGGATTAAGGCAGAGGAAACAGTTTAATAAGGTGGGATTTTGAAAATGTGGGTTTTTCAGGGCCTCAGTTTTTGAGAGGCATTAATGCCTATAGAGTAAGGGCTTCTCTCCCTCCTCACAGACTCAGTTTCCACAGCACTCCTATGGTCTGTGAGGCCACAGGTTCAAGAGACAGTGAGATATGAAGATACTTGCTTTTAAACCAGAATCACTGATCAATACAAATTTAACTTAAAGACGGAATAAAACAAAACAGCCACACAGCAGCAACATTTATAATGAGTTGAGAACAAGGAATGCTTGTGGCTCTACCTCTGATGTGCAAGATACTGATAGAGAAGTGAGTGGTGTCAGTACCACAGGCTGAAGTGGGCTGCAGGGATTGTTAGCGAGGATCTAACAAGACAAAGTGGTGTAGGATTGACAGCCGCACAATTGTACTTTGTGTGCTTCCTTCCAGCTTCAGTGCCTTCTGATGCAATTGCACTGCTCCCAGTTGCAGAGCTGGGTGACTCGGGTATTTCCACAACACGCTTTTCTTTGGGATGGACGTACCCAGTGCTTGTATGAGGAATCAGCAGTTTTCCAGGGCTAGTTTTGTAGACTCCCAAGTACTGAGATAAGTTAATTTTATATCTGCCTCACCAGGCGAATGATAAACACGAATCTCACTTCTGACTGAAACCAAGTAAAAATCATTGCTCCTCTGCAGCATTTGGGGTGCTGACACTAATCTTGAGAAACATATCCAATCAAGAGTGTAACTCTCAAATCAGATTATGATGAGGTCCTCCTCAGTATGGTACTGGACTTCCAAATAAAATACAAATGCTGTCCTGCTGATGTTAAATAAGTGGGTGATAAGTGGAGTGACCCTTCAGGTACTATCAGTTTCACCTGGTTTTGAGAAAAGAGGTTTTTTTCATAGCCTATGAGCAACTTCTTATGTTTACTTTGCAGATGGTAAAATTTCACTTTGATGCATCATATCTGTGTTCTTGAAAGATGTGCTCTTAATGCTTAGTATTTTATGTGCATACATAATACCTGATGCTTCAGGTACTATGCTTAACTTTAATGTTTCATGTAATACATTTTTAAGCTACATTCTTGCCCTTTATAGATTAAATTTCTGATAAACTTGCTGGTGAATAGTGATATTTTATTTTTAGTAGTAAGTTTCCAGAGCTTATTTGATGTATGATTAATAGCACCCATGCTAGACTGCCCTACTGCTCATAATCTAGTTTATTTTGATTAAATGTGGAGTCAAGATTTCTCATTAAGCGAAGTTCTGTCTCTCTGAATTACAGCCTGCTTAGCTGTCTTCTCTACCCCTTTGTAGGAAGCTCAGATGTGGCTTAGTAAACAATGAGGATCTTATCTGTAATTGGACACCCTTCCATCCCATTACAACTGTCCTCATGGTTTTCATCCCTGATACAGAAAGTGTTGGCACTGCCATGCGAAAAAACACTCACAGATGCTCTGATGCCTTCATTAACCCCTTAGAGGAAGGTTTGAGAGGGCTTTGGAGATTTTCATTGGCATAAAGAGATAATGCACTTGCACACACAAGTTATCTTTGGAGATTAAGGTTAACATGGTTTGTGCTTTTGTGTTTAATAAAGCTGTGGTCACCATATATGCAAATGGATCATTAGCTGTATTTGTTCTTTATTTTAAGTATGTACTCAAGGAGATGCATATGTGATTTTACCTCAACCATTTTATTGTCGGTAACAGAGGTTTCTATGTACAAATCTGTGTGTGTGTGTGTGTGTTTCTGCAACATTTTATTTCCAGTGCTGTTGTGGACCAAAATATATGAGATACCTGGCAACTAATACTCCTGTTTGAGTTGAAGGGCTGAGTATAATGATTTTCTTTTATAAAAACAATGTTTAAACCCAAAATAACTGTGGTTTTGTTTGTTTGTTTGTTTGTTTGTTTTTACTGAACAATGGTTGTTTTGAATCCTGCCAGCTTGAAATACAAAGACCATTTTTAATAAGGTGGTTTGTTCCAAATGACCACCATGACTAACTCAGGGATTCCTCAGATCCATCCCTTTTTTTTATCTAGACATTTTCTCTGGCTGGAATTGACAAATTTACATGAAACATGATCTGGAATTTGTGAATCTCTGCAAGCCCTATCAGCATTCTTGCAGATGTCTGCAGGTCACGTGCAGTGGGTCTGAGATGCTCTGTGTGTATGATATAGCTCATGTGTAAACCCAAAGAGGAATACGGTGGCTCTGCCGGACAAGTCCTCAGTGGCCAAGCTGATGATCAGTATGTACAAAACCAGTTTCCACAAGAGCAGCTGGTAAAGAAGGGGTATCCTCATGGTTAAGGCAGTTATGTGACACAGGAGACAGGTTCAAGTCTTTGCCTCAAACTGGTAGTAATCAATTTTGGTGTTAGGAGGCTTTTATTATTAAAAACCCAACAAACAAACCCTAACAATAACCAAACCCAAAAACCCAAACCAAAGCCCAAACAGAAAACCTGAACTAAACTCCACTTCCCCTTCATTCCCACCTAAGCTGTCATGTGGCAAGAAAATAATTTATTTTCCTAGTCGTGCAGTTTCTTTACCTCAGCCCCATCTGCATTTGTGCTGCCACTCAGACATAAGCTGGTGGGAAGCAGACTGTCTTTTTACTCTCTGCTTGTCCAGGACGGCACATAATGGAAGTTGATGTTTTGGTGGGAAATTCCTGCCCAGTTCTTCTCAGTGTAGTGCTAGGGTCTGTCTGAGCTTTCCTATTGTAATGTGCCTCTTGTTTGCCTTTTGAATTTATACAAACCTGACCTGTATTCGGGTTGATGCTTTTCAGAAGTGTAATGCTCTACAGCTTCATGCATTGCAAAGGGACAATTATTGCACAGCTTTGCCTCATTGAATGCAGTAGGTGCAACTAAGGTCGTAAATCTCCTAGATGACAAAACATAAAATGTACATGGAAGATCTAATCTATTCTGTTCTGACTGATAAAAAAGAAGGGTCGCTAGTGGGTAGTAAATTAAGATGCAGTATAAAAGTTGTACCTGTAGGTGCTAAATCATTTAACCGTGTCGGGCTCATAGGACTGTCTTTGCTAATAACTACGGTGCGGATTATGTGCCATTGGGCTACGAAAGAACACAAGGGAAGGTCAGCATCTGCCCAGCCTTTCCTGTCTAAATAATGGCTTTTGCAGATCCTCATGGATTACTTTAGTTATTTTTCTGATTACACAGTGTTTCATCAGGGTATTATCAAAGCTTTGGGCAGTGTGGCAGTGTTGGATACCAAAGAGCAACAAGGCAGTGAGGAAATGAGTGGGCAAAGACAGACTTTCTTCACTCTGGGGGTCCAGGATGTGTTTTGCTTAGGTTTCTTAAACACACAAAGAAAATCACCAAGCTGCAAAAAGGGATGTATCTATATATAAACCCATACATCTGAGCCTTTGTGATAAAGACTGTTCTGGGTATTCCCCTACTCTGCTAGGTGTCCTTTGATATATATATATATATATTTAATCTTCTAAATCTTTGGTTGTAGAAATACTTTGTAGTGTTGGAGTCTAGCAGGCTTGTTCCTCTCCATTATAACCAGTGTCGCAAGGCAAGTCGCTGAGCTCTTGCTATGTGTGCAGATGCACAGGTGCATGCACATGGAACACACCATTAATGGTTGCAAGCCTGACTCAGTAGCTTTTGTTTATAATTCTCCCTCTTCACTTTAAAACTGAGTTGTAGCATTTGCCCTTGCAATTGTATTGAAATCCTCACTGCAACAGACTTTCCCGCTGAGCCCAGGCTGCATGTGTGAAAGTAAAGCAGGTGGTGAGCATGCTGTGAGTTGGAGGATTTAGGCAAAGAATGGATTATGTATTTCATTGAAATTTTAAGCTTTTCTTCCCTTCTCTTGCTTCAGAGGCTGGAAATATCAGATAGATCCTAAAACTGAGGTCTTAAAGTTTATGCCTGAAATCCTCTACTTCAGCTCAGTAATTCGCCTTCCCCCCCAGGAATTTTACAAAGGACTTTGTTAAAACCAGAAATTCACCTTTAAGATTGCTGATGAGGAAATCTGCTTTTCATGAAACAAGTGTGTACAGGGTATTGTTTGCTACATAAAGACCCAGTGTTTTGGACTGCATTTTCCAAAATCTGATACAGAATGACCCATAATGAATAAAAGAGCTCTTCTGCATGCTCTTACTTTGTGACTAAAAGAAGCTACACAGGTTAATGGGAGTCGAAACCCTTCTGAGTTTGTTACCACTTGCTGAGTCAATTTAGGCCTCAATTATCAAAGTACCTCACAGCACTGACTTAACTCTGCTCCTGCTGACATCGAAAGGGGTTGAGGTTAGCCTAAAACTAAGTGCCTTTTGGAAAGCTCAGTGCTGGAGTCTTGGTGCCTCTGTCCAAACTGTGAAAAGGGAAGCATTGTGCTAGGAGAGGCAGGTTACTTGGAAACATGTGGCTGGATAGTGTGTTACAGAACAGCAATGTTGAGGGGAGATGGCAGGTTCTCTTCAGTTATCAGAGCAGACAAAATATTCCAGTTTTGTAGTACATTGACATTTTCAAGGTAAGCTGTTTTAATGCTCTCTGGAAGCAGCGGAGCAAATATGCTATCAGGTCTTTTAACTAATTTACCTGCTGAAGGAAAGAAGGCCAGAAATTGTGGAAAAGCCGGGCTTCATCCCATGTCCTGACTCTTCCAAGTCCCCAAATAATGTGAAGAACCAATGTCAGCTTGGAGGTATAGAATGAAACCCTGGGCCAGCAATATTCCAATGGGGGGAAACCACTGCAGCAGCGCAGAGTGTTACAGTTTTCTGTGGGGTTGTGTGAGTTGTTCATGGCCAGGAATCAGGCAGCCAACTGCTTTATGAGCTGCTTTTTGTTGCTGCATATGGGGAGAAAAAGTGAGCTGCTTTCCTGCTGAGCAGTGAGGTGAGAGCTGTTGGAACTCTGCCTGGGAGGTGGCAAGGATGGAACAGAAGGGTTCTCCTCCTGGGGCTGCAGCTTGGGCCACATCCAAACCGTCCAAAGTGAGACATAAATGTAGTTTGTCAAAAGCATGGCCAGGGTTCTTGTGCACAAATCTCACCTTAATTTGGGGTTGGCAACAGAATGTCCCAGCAAGAGGGTTTCACTTGGGATCAATATGAAAGGTTTGGATTGCTTTGGGGGCGTTGTGCTGCAAAGGAGGTACAAGTTGTGTCTGTAACTTCAACAAAGTTGTCAGCTTGAAATGTCTTGTGCAAAAAAACCCTATCAAAGTAGATTGCTTTCTGTATACGAAGCAGTGTGGTTGGAGTTTCAATTCTTTCAGGCATTTCTACTATCAATGTTTTTAAAAGGAGATGTTATAAAATTTTGAAATGAGTAAACATTTCTTTGCAAGTGTGCTTGTGTAGAAAGGGAAGGTGAGAAGTATATGTGGGGTGAAATTGCTTCAGCATCCAACACCTTCTCAGCCCCCTTCATTATTCCATTTGTTCTGGGAGGGGAGATACTTCATGTCGGGTGCTTTTGTGGAATGAAATCAAGGGGTAAGAAATGAACACCTAGAAGATAATCAGAGCCAGGTCAGGACAATCATGTTGCTCCATGTTGATAACTCTTCTGAAAAACAAAAACAAAATGAATTTGTCCATGGTGGATTGATTCATCTGTGGCATCCAGTTGAATCCTGGCCTCCTACTGACGCTCCTTACTCAGTAGCAGCAGCAGTGTCTCAGGTCAGGCACGGAGTAGTGATGCCAAGTCATGGTGGGTATTTTGCTGATGCCCCTAGGGAGGTTTGTAGGGGTGTGAAGGCAGGATGGGCTGTTCTAGGGAGGGCTAATGTTAACACCCAAGGCTCTATTTTGCTTGGCCTTTTGGTTTAAATAGGCTTGTATTAGTGTTACAGCTGTGTTCTGTGCCTTGTGGCACTATTACAATGAAAGATCTGTCAGCATTTTCAGCAAAAGGTGTTAATTTCAGGCACTTACAACTCAGCAATAAAAATTTGCTTCCAGCAGGAATATGAAACACAAGTGCTTAGTAGTGGTGGTAATATTTATGCACAATCTTTCATAACAATGGCTTAGCAATTTAAAAGTGATTTCAGCTTCATGCGCTTCTCTGCCTGCACCTCGGAAGGTTGCTTTTCTCACTGGCTGTATGGGCACCAGGTATATTTTGTGCTAGCAATGACAATTTGTGTATAGGGAACAGTCATTTCTTAGCTGAGAGTCCAAAATTATGGGTACCAGCAATCATAGCAATAACTACTAATTCAGTGTTAAACTCCTTACAGCTTTCATCGCCATGGTGTCTCCCTGCCGTGGCTGAGAGAGGATCCTTTTGGGAAAAAAACAACAAAAAAACCCCACCAACACATGCTGCATGGAATAAATTCCCTTTTTTACTCCAGTCAGAAGTTTGTTTGACTGAGTCTTCCAATGTATTTGCTTTGTTTGGGAGTTTGCCAAAGGTTTTTGTACTTATTCTTTAGTTTGCATCACATTCTCAAAGTTGTAATGCTAATTTGGTGTTTTTTCATGTCAAAACTGTAGTATTTTTCTAGTATTTAAAAAAAAACTTTTTAAAATCTCTTGCCATTTGAAGAAGATGGCAGCAGTCAATCTTTAAGAGAGTCTTACATTGTCAAGAACTATTAATTGCATACAGATTTGTTGGGCAGAACCTCAGCTGTTCCCCGGTGTGGATATCTCAGTTTAGTCCACCATGGAAGATAACTTCTGCAGCCGAGAGTGTCATAGAAGCATAAGGAATCTTTCCAACCATGATCATTATTTCATATTATTAATATTAGCACCTGAATTTCAAGTACAGTAAGATTTGGGTGAGATGGTATTTAGTTACTACTTACAGTAGTGCTATAGCCAAAACTGAGACCTGTGATGCAGGGAAAGACCTTGGCTCCTAGATAGCGTTACTGACCAATTGCAGTCAATGGATGTTTTGAGATCTTCATGCTGTAATGTGGCAATTTATTTCCAATCACCGAGAACCGGGAATGGCTGAGTTTGAGCAATGGTCGCCCTTTGTGCTCCCTGGGCAATAACACTGAATAGGAACACACGGCTCATGACCTGCTTTGCCTGGACCATCTGGTAACGCTCCCAGTGATGGCAGCAGCACTGGACAGAACTTGTGGTTCATCTCTCGAGTCTGGAGGGTTAATACAGTTTACTGAGAAGTCAGGTGTCTCTTGGCAGAATTTCCCATCATAGCTTCTAGTTTTGCAGATGCCTATTTGAGATAACCTCAGAACTGCACAGAAATCAGGCTTTGTGATCCTGTGTCTCCTGTTAGAGATGCAACTTCTGAGGAGCCATACACCCCACAGGTACCTGTCCTGGTTTCAGTAGAGGTCTCCTGTGCAAGTAAAGGTCTATGGGGTGTTTGGAGTTTTGGAGGTTGCTCTGCAGCCCTATGGCCTCTGCCAAATTTGGGGTTGGCAAAATATCCTGCAACCCTGTTTCTTTCAATTTTTTCTCAACTGCTTGGCACGTTCCTTTCTCTTTACCCTTTCCATGTAGTAAATCTTGCTCTTGCTGACAGCCCTGGTAATTGCCTTATGTAGAATGAAAATCTTCTATTCTCTTTCTCTATTTTTATAGTATGCAGCCTTCCACAGCTAAGTTTAAAAGGACAGAAAAATTCATGGTGTTTGCAGTAAGAGCATGTTTTATGCTTGCCTGCTGCTAAAGCAGAGAGAATACTGCCCTGATATGGAGATGTCAGGGGCACAGGCCTGTATCTAAGGCAGTAAATGTTTCTTTTATTTCTTATTCCACTTTATGCTGGGTGCTATTAATTTTAAACTTTTCTTGGCATTTGCAGCTATAAAAAGGATAAAACCCTGAGGCTTTGTTCTGCTTCTGAACCAAGCCTTCAAACTTCAAATGAGACTTAAGCATATCCTGCTTTCAGAGAAAGCCGGACTCTCTTATAAATATATGTAAGCATTGGGACACCACTGCCTTCAGGCTGAAGGCATTATCTATTTCTGATGAACTCCATACAGAGTATGCCCAATGTGGGTGAATGGAGGCAAATGTCTAAAACTCTTAATATAAAAAAATCCATCTTCCAAGCTCTGATGATACTGTCCAGCTGTGGTGTTAATGCTGTTTTGTGGTTTTTACCTACAGCCCTCTGAGGTGCAACGGGTAAAGAACATGTCTTTGATTACAGCCCCTAGTGCTTTTGTATAACCCAGTGCAGAGGCCCTGCCTTCAGTATGCAGCCTGAGCTGGGAGAAGGCTGTGCATTGTGTCTGGTGATACACAGCATCCCGAGTCCCGAGTACACCAGTACTGTGGACTCTCCGTGTCACAGGAGATGTGGTGGCACAAGGTTCACCTCCAGGCATTCTGCTTTGTGGTGATTCATTTTAAACTTGGCCTCACTTTTACAGAGAAACCTCAGAGCACCCAGGGAAAACAATGACATGCTTGCTGCTCTTGATTTTGTGGATTGATTTGTGTACATCAGGATTCCAAAGACTCCACAACTTGAGCTCAAATGACAGAATATTTGGTGCTTGGCAGTGGTACATAGGGCTGGAAAGATAAATCCAATTGTATTTAACTGAGACGAATTTCCACAGCCTTTGATTTAATCACTGGAGTATTGACAGGAAGGTTTGGCTCAGTACTTCCCCATTTAGCTGTGCTATTTGGTTACTAGACTGGAACAGCATACAGCAGGTATTGTCATGTTAGTGAAAGGCATCCCACAGCAAGTTCTGCTCTGGCACACAGTCTGAACAATGAAAAAATAACAATTCCTTGCTTGACCAAAGACTGTTCGTGAAGTTGGGCTTGCTGGAACATGAAGGGCTCTGCAATCATCTCTTGTGAATATGTGATAGACTCTGCTCTTCTGACTGTGAGAACTGTCCTGCTCAGGGCTGGGCACCCCTAAGTCCGCTCTAATCTGCAATGTGGGCACAGTTTTAAATGCTGACACTGTCTGGAAGCTGTGAGTGAGACCCAGTTTGGTGTTGTTCATCCTCTATATTGTATTAATTGCAACCCTGTAAGTAAATATTTGCTATGTAATTATGTAGCAATAATGAACATGATTTTACTGTCCAATTTTTCAGAAGAGTTTTAGCCAAGATGCTGCTTTATTTTGTCGGGGGGGGGAGGGGCAGAAGTGGAAGATTCCTTTTTCTGAAGTACTATTTTCATTCTGCTCTGTATAAATAAGCAAATAAATGCTCCCCCACTTTTTTGACATGACACCAAAGAGGATCTAATCTTCATAAATCTTTTCAAGGTTGCCTAAATTTATTTATGGTTGGTCTAGTTCAGTTTGCATGCCATAGTGCTGTCTTCTGTTAAACAGTTGATACACTACCCAGCTTTTCACATTAATCACTGCACTCTGTGCTCAGTTCTCCCAGCTGAAGAGCCATCTATTGAGCTGCAGGGACCACAGCCAAAGGATCTGATTTTTCTGTTGGTTGTTTTAGCCAGTGGTTGATAAGCCTATGGCTGGTATTGCATCAGCAAAGGTAAGTTTTGTGATAGCACATTGATACATTTGTCATTTTCTTCTCTAATTCCATAACAGAAATCATGATTGACATGGGGATTTGTTCAAGAATTTAAGATTTGTCAGTAATAGACTGCAAAAGCTGCCTTGATTGGAGCAGGTATGATTGCCCTTTGTTTTCAGAGTCCACTGGTTCTTGCTTCCCACCCGGTTTCAGCCCTAAGTCTGCCCTGGGTCTCTCACCCTCATTTCCTCCTTAACCTCTGCCATCTTTTCAGCTTCCCCTTCCTTTTTTGGCCTCAGCTCTTCCCTTCCCCTTCTGGACTCAATTCTTCCCTTGGCCTCCCACCCCTCGGTTGGCCTTCTCTCTATCTTGGGCCTTCCACCCCTCACTTGGCATACACCCTTTCCTCAGCCTCCCAGCTGCTGTTGGCCTCAACTCTTTCCTGGATTCCCACCACCTGTTGGCATCACACACCCTGTTGGCCTCTGTTTTATTCTTGGCCTCAATCCCTATTTGTCTTATCATTTTTCCCAGCCTCTCAACCCTGTCAGCCTTCAACACCCCATCAGCCTCTATTTGTTTCCTAGCATCCCAGTCCCAATAAGAATCCCACACCCTGTTGGCCTCACACCCCCATTCAGCCTCCACCTTTCTCCTGGCCTCCCACCCCTGTCAGTCTCAACATTTTTCCCACACCCTGCCAGCCTCCTGCTGCCTGTCAATATCCACTTCTTTCCTGGCTTCCCAGCCCACTGTCAGCCTCCCAGCCCATGTCAGCCTCCTACCCCCTATTGGCCTCTAATATTTTCTCATCTCTTCCCCCCTGTCTGCCTACACTTCACTCTGGTATCCAGCTCTCTGTTGGCCTGCAGTTTTCCCCATCCTCCCAGCCCTATCAGCCATTGAATTTGCCCTTCAGCCTGCTGTCCTCAGTGGATGTGGGCCCTGTCCTGACTTTGTTTGTCTCTCTGTATAGACAGGTCCCTAGTATTGCAGTTCAGGCTGTTTTCCAAACCAGGTGATGACTGTTTTGGGAGAGTGTCCAAACCCTCACAGACATTGCATCCTTTTCTCATTTTGATTAGGAAAAAAAGAATAACCTTGAAAGAATCCCAACTTTCATGGTGCTACTGGCGCTGAGGTGTGGAGACAGGCATAGGTGAACTCAGGTGGCTGGGATGAGCTGCATGGTGTGGACTCAGCTCTGCCACGCCTCCACACTCTGTGGGACCTCCCAAAGGGAGACAGCAGAACAGCTGTTTGCAGTGGGAGCCTTCTCATGGCTCTCCGGAAGCAGGGTGGCTTCCTCCATGCAGGTGGAGCTCCCTGAGTATGTGTTGAGAAAGGCTTTAATTTCTGTACTTCAGATAAGGGGTGTCAGCACTGCTGACTGTGAATTTCTGGTTAGAGTTGGCCCCGGTTCCTAAATCTGGCCCTGTCTCACCAAGACTTCACCACTGAAGTTCCCTGCATCTGTGCAGCTCTGCCTCTGAGTCTGTTTTAATATCTTTAAATACTGTATTCCTTTTCTAATATTTAGATGTGTCCTTATGTCCATCTTTTAAGTGCTATGGTACCTAACCTTGCCGTATTATGAACAATAAATGCTCCACTACTTTGTATATGCACACAGAAAAAGATATGTAAGGCACTATTTTGTGTGTGTATTTATGTGAGCTCCTAGAGATGATCAGTAGGGTAAAGATGTGCAAGTGATGGGGATTTGGAGCTGTACTTCCCTCGCATACAGCTGACAGTGGTTTTGAGTCTACTTTGATAGTCTCTTGAGGGTTTGAGTTACTTGCCTCTGTGAAACCAAACTGTGTGACTTGTAAGGACAGTGCAGTTGTGAAAGGCTTCTGCCTGCTCCCACAGAAAACAGTCCTGGTGCTTCTCTTCACCCATGATGTGCAGTTCAGATTCCATGTAGTAAAGCTCTTGTCATGTTAGCTACCTATCCAGCAGCGAAGGGGTTGTCTGGTAATGAGGTGATCTGCAAATACCAAATCACATATAACTATTACCTGAATGAATAGCCAAAATGATTCATTAAAAATACACAAACACAGATGGCTGTAGAGTAAGAAAGTCCCAACCGTTTGTTCTCCTAGAGTTCTTAGGAACACAATTTTCACTAAGGTGCCTGAACCATCTTCTGGAAATGGGAGAGGAAGGACAGGAATCCTCCTGCATTTAAGAGAAAAGCACAACAGGAGACATTGCTCTGCTGCAGTTCATGTGGGGTGTTGCTTTAATCCATAAAGCACAGTCACATATTTGTATTCCAATAGGGCATAATTATTTCGTGATAGCAGCTCTCCCTGGAGTGGCCTTTCTGGTATTTTAAAAGCATTTCTTGTGGAGAAAATCTCTATTTTTGGTGCTGACAGTTTTAAAAATATCGAACAATAGTCTCAACTGAGATAGTGTTTCACAGAGATTAAAGCAGCTCTTCGGCCTTCGCTCTTTCCAGGCTGGGGGGCAGGAGGAGGGAAAAGAAATTCTTCATGTAAAGACTAATAAAACGTAGAACTTCCAGCATCAATGTTTGTCAGGTCCAAAGAGAAGAGATTCACAGTTTTCTTTTCGGAGGCCAAACTGTGGAGTTCTCTTTGATCAGAATAGCTGCCTCTGTAGTGCTCTGTCAGGTTCTTCCAGGTGCTTGAGCATCTTGTGAGGGCAGCGAGAAAGACAGCAAGTGACATTTGCTTCTTGAGGGAGGGCTTGTGCTGAAAACCTGGGTGGTGAGCTTCTCGCTTTCTAAACAGCACGCAAAGCATTGCAACATTGATTTTTGGATTTGAACACATCTTCTGCAGATACGTATCCTCAGATGATTGCAATACGTTATACAAAAATGGTTCAGCTGTTGTTGTGATGCTACAGGAGAGTTTTACTTTGACAGGCTTTTGAAAGCACATTTCAGAGCTCAGAATTTATTATTCTATCACTTTTCAAGTGAAAGAATTTATATGCACATTTCCTGAAGTTGTTTTGTATTAATTCTTCTGCTATTCAGTAATCTGCCTTTCTCCAGTGCAAACAGTATACATACAGAACGGCATAAGTGAGTGGGATTTGCTTTGGCTGGGTACTTTCCACATTTCCTGTATCCCAAAGAGATTGGGATGTAAATGCACATGGTGATCTTGGCTGGCCTGAGTTGCTGTGAAAAGTCTGGAGTCCTGTATGTCTTTCACCACTAGATTAAATTGGCTTTCCATTCTGGGGGAGGTGAAATACGGGTGGTGCAGCAGTTGTTTGTGTTTGTTTTTAATAACAAGCTTTCAGGCAATAACAGGCAGGCAGTGTCGGCCTGATGTATTCTGGTTTGATTTCAGGCATTACACAAGGGAGCAGACTATTTTCACATCTCCCCCTAGAGCTCTTTAGCAACAACAGCAGCAATAATAATAACAATCCAGGTTATTAAAAAAAAAGAAAAGAAAGAAGAAAGCATCACACCAGTTGCCCTAAGGAGTAGCACAAAGCCACGGTGAAGGCCCATTGAACTGGGCATTTTTGCTCCCAGTGTAAGACCAGTGCATATAAATAACAATACACAATAGTGAGGCACAATGAGCATTTGTGATGTTCAGGAGAAATAGGTAAAAATATTGGGCTTTTCACCAAAAAATATAACATTCTCAACCCTTCTTATGTAGGAAGATTCATTTTTGCCTGAGCTTAGAACAAGTGCTGAGAGAAGGTGTGAAAGTGCAGTGAGTCAGACTAATGCCCAGGGTGGCTACCTGGAAAAAGGCAATGAGTGTCTAGGCTGAAGGGATGGGCTCAGGGGTTTGAGGAATGGCAAATGTCAATAGAGGGAAGAGCTGATGCCTTTTTAATGGGAGAAGGGTCAGTGGGTTGGCAGGAGAACTGATGAACTGCCAGTATAATATGCTGCGTGTAACACCGGGGCAGTGCCAGGTCTTGTGTTTTAAGAGCACGGTGTCTGTCTCCAGGAAATGGCACAGACTTACCTTTTTTCTGAGTTTCAGACTTGCCATCTTATATAGCTTTTGTTAGATCTTTTCCTTCTGTGTTTCTTTTTTAATCTAAAATGATTAAAAAGAGAGCCTCTAGGCTCTTTTGTGCTGGAAATCTCAAGCGGGCACAATGTTGGATTTCCTGGGTGGTTATCAGGTGTTGTGTTTGTATGGGGCTGGAGAAAGGAGGTTAAAAGAGGAATTCAGGAAAGGGGGAGCAGTGCTGGAGGGAAGAATTGTGCAAATCATTTGTGCTCTCTCAGCAAAGTTTGTATGAACATTTCATCAGAGCAGAAGCAGCAGAAATGAAACTTTTATCAGGTTGGAAGAGGGTGGTGCCATTCCAGAAATGTTAAGAGTGTATGACCTTATTGTTTCCATTCAGAACCAGATGTGGAGATAAGGCTTGGACTGGAAAAAACATAATCCTCTAATTGTGTAGCTAGGGAGGGAGGGAGAAAAAATGGTATTACAGTGGATAGAGCCAGGTGCAGAGCCAGTTATAGCAGACATGGAAGGTTCTTCTAAGTTTTAAGCTGTCATCTGCATCCCTGATGCCACCATAGGCAGAAGATATTCTTTCATCAGCAGTTATCTTGAAGAACTGCATTAATTGCAAGGGTTTTGCATTGATTTGGCTGAGCTGACTTTTTCTCCTTCAAGTCTTTGAGGCAATAGCTACCAAAGAGTTAAAAGAAACCTTATTTTGCAGAGAATACATGGTGGGTAGCTGCACTGTCAGCTAAGAATTATGCTAATGGAAAGGACATAAGAAGCAAACTTGAAGTGTGCACATTAGTGAGCATGGTCGTTGGTTAATTAGTGTTTTAACATGTGCATAGTGGTATGATTCAAAGGCCCTTGAAGATCTCTCTGTCTCCATTTCCACTGCTGGGCATTTTGCCTTATATGAAAATGTTCCAGAAATGCAGGTTGCACTTAAACCATCCAGTGTGATTTTTCAGATTGAGAGAAGCAAAAAACGTCTCTTTGTTTCTTTCTTCTTTTAACCTTCCCCTTGTTCTTCAAAACAAGGCATTAATCAATGACAATAGAAACTGCTGCTGTTAGGGCTGTCAATGTTTATAGCTTTGGGTTTAATAGCAAGGACATAAATATATACTTTTCATTACATTTTTGCTGTTATTTGCTCATCATCCACAGTATCTGATATTATCATAACTCTTTGGTTGAAGCTATTAAAGTTATGGTTTGTAGCTCACACTGGCATGAAGCAGAGAGAGAGTCATAAAAGCAAAAAAGCCTCATAGATTGAGATTCAACTATTAGGCAGGATGGGTCATTTTCTCACTATTCACATAACAGCAACTCTAATCTTGGTAGATAGTGTTTTTAACCTTTCTTTCTTATCCTGCCCTCTGCCCCCAGTAAGATTTCTGATCATCACACTCCACTCGGTGCTTGTGAGGCAATGCCTGGGGAACTGTGTCCAGTTCTGGTCTCCGCAGTTCAAGATAGACACGTACAGACTGGGGAAGGTCTTCACAAGAAGCCACATGGAGAAGGCAAGGGGCAGTGCCTACAAGTTGCATCAGGAGAGTTTTCATCTTGGCATAAGAAAGACAGTTGTTACAGTGAGAGCAATCACCCCAGTTCTGGACTGTGATAGTAAAGCTTTACTGGATCACTTATTTAGAACAGTGGAAGATCTTTGCAGGGAAACTTTCTGTCTCTCTGTATTCAGGTCTGCCTGGGAAATTCCTCCACTGGGGGCCACCCCATCAGCACTTGACTGGGAGGATTCCTTGCTGTCAATACTTTGGCCTGTTTACAAGTGAGTGGGTGGAAAGACAATGAACTAATAGGGCTAGTTTATCAATTAAAGATTACCAATAAGAAAGCATCAGGTGAGACTTGTCAGGATAGGAATAACCTGAGATGGTGACTTCATGGGTATAAATCATTCAGCTTCTGGCAGAAGATGCCTGGTTTCCTTCAGCTATGGCTGGAAATTACTAGCCAGAAAGTCTACATCTAATTCAGATCTGGTTTTAACTGCGCCAGTTCTTGTGGTGTTGGAGGCTCTGATAAGGTATGGCCTAATCTCTGCCATAGTAGGAAGGATCTACATTCGTAAAGGCCTGATCAAAAATCCACCACCTTCAGTGAGTTTTGAACTAACCTCTAAGGACTCCCAGCGATTTCATACCTTGTCTCAGTTTAAATCTGTTTATCCAATGTATTTCAGAATATAAATTTACAAAGAATACCAATGCTCTTTCATCTATCCCCCTTTAGAACTAGTCAGTCAGCTGCTGGCAGGGACTTACTTTTGCTGGGTTTTCCCAGCTTTCTGCAAATAATCCAGGCTTATCCTTCAATAGCGTAACTCTGTGTCAGAGCATTTTAAGATTTGTTTTAGTATCTAATATTCAAACAAAATAAAACATCCTTTAAAAAAAGTCTTTATACAAATCTAATTTTATTCCTTTCCAAAGAAGTAGCAGCTTCCGAACAAGTTTGATTTGTATTTCAAGTAAAATGTTATTCTTTTTAAGCTGCTAAATGCTTGTAGTAACTCTGCTTCACAAAAAGGAACCAGAAGTGAATGCATTTCCCATCTTCCATTGTAGCAGTGAGCCTACTGCTTTTAGTCATCTGAACTGGTACGTTAGGAGTATCTCTGACTATGGGATCCTTAAATCCTTGCTGAGCCAAGTTCTGTCCCCTGTGATGTCTGGGCTTTGTCAGCAAAGCAAGTTTCACTGCATCAGGGTTATCCAGTGTGCCTGTGTGTATGAAACAGCCACTGTTCTTAGATTGGACTGAAGGCTGCAGCCACCCTTTGAGGCAGGATGTTGTCATGGTTTAACCTCAGATGTTCTATTTGTGGTTGCTTTCCTGCATGGATGTGCATGTACATGTGCACGCTTTCATTTAGGTACCATGCCCAGCTTCAGTGTAGTGGCTGAGCTGCTTGTTGTCATGTTCTATCCCTTGTCTTAAACTCAGCCCATTTTTTATCCCATAAAGATGAGAGCCTTACACTGAGCAAGACTGGAGCTGTAAGTGGATTCACCCATTCTGAAGGGTCCTCATGACATTGATGTGATACATATCTACTGGAGAGAGCTTTTCCTGCTGCTGCACTTTGGCACCCAGTTCTTCTTTTCCTGTTCTCACCAATGGCGTTGCAGCTGCATTTGTATTTCAGTACCACAGAGAGGACATCATTTGCTTTGGAAGAGACTAGAAATATCTCAGAGGAGAGATGAAAACACTTCATTGTGTGTCCTGGCTCATGTGGTGATACGCGTGGGGGTCTGATATGTCAGAAGTTCCCTTCCCCTCACTCCTTTCTTAATTCCTAAGTCAGAGAAAGGGTGAAACCTCTTCTGGCCGTGTGAATAACCTGCTGTAGTGTTTCCATATGCCTGGTGATCAATGCGAGTAAAAGCCTTTGTGTCAATGTTTGAACAAGCATAATTTTGTGGCCTATAAGGAGAAGTTTGGTTGTACAGGCAGGAGCAACAGAGAGTCACCAGAGCACTGTGATTGTTGGCTAAATGAGAAGACCACAGATGCTTCATTCAGTGCCAGTGTTTTTTTAGCTGGTCACCTCCTGTTCTGGCTGAATTCCTCGACATCTGACAGTCCTGAATATTTGCCTTTCTGTAGTGAGACCTCCCACAAGACTGCCACTCCTGAGAGAGGATCCACTTCAGACTGGCCCAAGGTGGGGAAGAATCACAAGCTAACATACAGACCCTGTGATAGGCTTGCAGTAGCTGCCTTTTGTAATGTTCTCTGTTCACTGTGGGTGCTCATTTCTAAACCCTTTTAGCCCTCTTGCATGGTGTAGCTTCATCAGGCATTAACTGCTTTGGAGGAGTTCTACCTCTGCAGAGGAGAATAGGGTACCTCTGCCTGGGAACAGATTGTTCCCTTTTGCTTGCCACAACCATTTATGTATTTGATGAGCAGATGAGGTCTACCTGGTGTATCAGCCTTCAGAGAATATTGACTTACCTTTCACAGAAAAGTGCTAGCTGCATTTGTGAGCATCATTGGAGTGAAGATTCTTAATTTGGTCCAAATGGATTTGAAAGAATTTGTGAGTACTTTTTCAGATGAGTGATGTGCTTGGTCACTGACCTTGCAGGTGTAAGTCACGTTCCTGTTTGTTTTAACAAAAGAGTTTTGCTGCCTGAACTGATCAACCAGGAAAGTGACAGAGAGATGAGAAATGTTTGAGGGGTTGCTGGCATAGTTAAAGGAAAAAGGAGAATATTATGAAGTACTTTGCTGGGTGCCTTGCCACTGCTTGTGGGTTGGCACATAGGTAACCTGAGTTGGAAGCAGGTCTCCTCCTCCTACAGTGTAGAGGATGAAAGTCTAAACTGCATTTTTAAGGCCACCTTGCCTCAGATGTTGGTGATGACTTGAGGTTTAAAGCTGTGCTGGGAATACACAAGCCCTTTGGCAGGCACTTGTTATTTAGCAGAATTACTGCATTTTGGGCTTGTGTATCCTGGCTGATGACACTAATCTCCATGTTAGGAGACAAAGTACCAGCTGTGCCTGGTCCTATTTGTACTACTTTAGCCACATGGATGTTCATCCATTTAATTTGGAAATATTTCTCTGCACTCATCAACAGCCACATGCAGGCAACTGAAATTGCCACATTTATTCTGACTTAGTTTTGAAAACGACAGATGCTACAATGCTGTAAAACATGGTGAAAGGGTTTTCTAGCTTTGGTTTTGTTTCTCATTTGAGGGTGTTTGATATATAAGCTATTAATACTCATGAGTGAAGCTACTTTTCTTCAGCAAGGTCTGCTCCCATAAAGTCAAGTGAAGCTTCTATTGTGGAGGGGGATGACTGGTGCTGTTTATGCTTAGACAAAGGATTTGGAAACTGTACTGGGACTCAGGAAGGAGAAGAGTTGGTGCACGTGTGACTCATGAATACACACAGATGTCTTGTATGATGGTTATTACTTTTTCTTAATAATGTGACTTTTCCCCCAGCCTGAATAATTCAAAAGAACAATACTGTTGTGTGCACACCTGAAGGTGTGTAACCTTCTCTGTCCTCTGGGCATGTGCTTTATGTGCTGCTTCCAGTGCAGATACTTTAGAAGGATAAATACAAAACCATCTGCCAAGGCACACTGCTTCTCCTCATGCCTGACCACATTCAGGGCTGTGGTACAACAGTTCCGCAGCAAGATGCGAAAGCCTCGTTCCCAGTCCTGGACACAGGGACCAGCTGTGGGGTGTCTGGGGTCACCGATGGGGACAAGGATGGGGTCACCATGCTGCTTACCTGGCTCCCAGGACTCAAAGGACTCTGGTAATGCACGCACTGCCTTGTCCCACAGCCGGAGGGCCACTCACGTCACCTTTCTAAAACTTGAGGCTCTGCAATTGTCTGCGTTAGGAAAGATGGTACAGAGTGCTTAATGAAAAGCCTGGTGTGACTAGGCCAACATGAAGGACATGCTGTAGTGTCTGGCAGAACATGCTTGTGGAGAAGAGAGGGAGAACCTGTGTTGAAACTGTTACTGCCCTCTTTAGTGCCTACTTCATTGTGCCTTTGGGCTTTGTCTTAAGGTGTCACAGAATGCAGCTTTCTTTGTTTATCTCATGTTTAGTAATCCTTGATCGTGTCATGTTGGAGCAGTGGATGGGGCTAGAAGATCTCCAGACCTTCCAGCCTCTATTATTCTGTAATAAGATGGGCAGAGAGATGCCTACAAAGTCTTCCAGAAAGAATAAATAAAGGAATATAGGAAGGCTCGGTCTTTCCTTGCTAGAGATAGTTTTTGATGGCTTTGAAATGTAAATACTAAAAAAGGCTCATCAGTTCATTATTGAACACTCATGTAGTGCTTGCCTCTACCTTGAGTTTAGTTTGGGACAGAAATCTGGAGTTTCTTTGAATCAGATTTCAAATGCACTAGAGCAAAGGAGCATTTTCTGGAATAGCTTTGTAAAACTGGCTTTGGTTTTTGTTACATTTGGCATCTGTGCTTGCTGGACCTTATGATGTAATCGAGTTGTGCTGCTCGTGGAAATTATTACTGCTTTTATTTTGGCTGCTGCCTCAAGCCCTGTGGACTAGTAAATGCTGGATGCTTATATTTAACTGGAGCTAAGCAGAAATTTGTCAAAGCTTGGGTGCTTTCAATTTAGAGCCTTTTGATTTACTTTTATTAAACAATTATAGCTGGATTTGCCTTTTGGGGAGTCTTTGTTTTTGGCATTCTAAGCTAACAAAGCCCAGCTAAGCTGAAGGATGGATTATCGAAAATCAAAGCTTGCTCTCCTAATAGGGACAATGGAATCCCGCCTGGTCCGAGCCTTGCCATGACACCTGGGAGGCCTCCACTCCAGTATGATAAAGTATTTTCTTTGAGAGAAGGTCAACAAAAGTTCACTTTTACAGAGAAGTTCTTTCTCTCAGTTAATGGGGCTCCCCGTTGCATGGTCCTGCAGTTGCTTAACATAAAAAGGATGGATTGTCAAAGAAATTACCTTTAAAGTTCTTTCCTGGCAAACTTATGTGAAAGGACAGACCACGTGTTCTCTCCTGGCCAGACAGAGCAGTCCATGACCCAGCCAGCCAAGCTGTCATGCCCCTTTGCACTTTTGCAGTTTAGGATTTGTCAGCATTTGGATTTCAACCCCATGTTTCTGGGCAAGTGCCATTCTTTAGGCTTGTATTTCATAATAGAATCTCCTACCTGGGTTTCAGAGCAAGCCATTTAATATTTTTACGTTGTGGAAATAAAGGCATTTCCAGGCCTTTGGGGATTTTTCTAGTCCCAACACAGCAGATTTATAATTTAACATTAAATATGTTGTGGTTATCATATCACATGTGAGATGGACTAGGTCCTGAAGGACTAAACACAAAATCGGAACATAGAAGCAGAGCCAGACTTGGTCAGGGTTTTTTTTTGGTGTGCATGTTATGTATGTGGTATCCTGCATATGTAATTGATCCTGAGTCATAGCTGGGCCCAGACCCAACTGCAAACCTGCAGGGATTGTTCTTTCTGGTCCCTTTCTGACTTTGCTGACTCATTTTTCCCAGAAAAGGGAGAGATGGGAGTAGGGTGTGAAAAAGCCATTACATAAGGCCAACATCATCTGCTGGTTGAAATGGGCATGGGCTGTTCGGGCTTGCTTTGACTTGATTTTTCATAGAGGTGCTAGGAGATGACTTTGGAGAAATTTGGCTATCTTTTAAAAATCACTTTGATTTTACACAGAAAGAAAAGGTGAGACTGCCAGCCCAGAGTTTCATTCGGGCTTTGACTCCAGTGGAGCTACCCTGATTTTCTAATATTGGCATTATATTTGTGTAAATTAAGCCCCCAATTAACGCATTGTTACCAAGTTATTATTTTCATTATTAATTGATTTGATAAAATCTCCTCTAAGAAACATTCTGTGCCTCAGAAGAGGACAATTTTCCATAGGAAACTGGTACAACTTTGTTCCCATTTTGGACTTGCTCAGTAAAGAGCATTGCAGTTATGCTCTTAGATCCATGATGCTGATTTTGGTAACAGAACTCAGATGAAGCTTTAATTCCCGGTGTTCAAAGAGGTAGACTGAATTCAGTAGAGTAGACATGTAGCTTTTAAATTCATTTTGGTTTTGTTTTCTACTTAGTTTTCAGAGTGGGCCATTGCATGTTTTTGTGCTACAGAAATGAGGCTGTTTCTAGTGTTTGGGGCATTTTAGGATGCCAGCAAGAAAGTTTAGGACCCAGCTGAGAGGAAGGCTTGACACAGGAACACTTGTAAGCAGCGCGTGCTAACTTGTGAGCCTGGTTTATAATCAGTCCTGCAACTGGAATAGTTGCACCATTTATTTTGCAATATGAGCTCTAACACAGATCTCCTGGAGCAGGGCACAGCTTGGGGTGGTACTATATTAGTAGGATGATTAATATTTTTTAAGTGGCCATTAGCTGGTATGTGGGAGGTGTGGGCAGCAGCAGAAACTCAAGTTGTGCTCTGGGATACGAGGCTGTGATGGCCCTTCTCTTCATACTCTTCACTAATACAGTTTAGGATAATTAACTATGGAAGTTAATAGCCTGCTTTCAAATCCTCTGAGATTACTTGAAGTCTTTCAGATCACATAAGTGGGCTTTGGGTCAGGCCTGTGTATTAAAGCCCTAACGCTCGATCGTGGGAGCAGCCCAGCTAAACCTTATATGTACCCCTCCTTATTTTTGTTAATGTATAATATACCACTGCCATGACTACCATCAGGTTCTCCAGTGGCAAGTCATGTTTGCAATGACATGAACTGGGAGTGAGATTTCCCCGCAGAAGAGCTGCATCTGGTACTATGTTGTGTCATGACAGACAGTGAGAGAAAAGGGACATTAATTCTGCATGTTTGCATTTGAACAGTGAGCACATCTTCACAAAGCCTGTGGTAGCTGAGGAGCTGTACTCGCGCAAGAAAGCCACTTCTCCTCCAAATTAACTGGCTGGAAGCTCACAGAAGCTCTTCTGATGGAGAAATGAAGCTGCTGGGATGAAATCCCAAGCAGAACCCTTGCTATTTTGTCACATTAAAGAATTTACATCTAATAAACCCAGGGGCCTTGGGCTGGAGGTACAATATCTGCTGTGACAGTTTTGGTTTTTCTTTTGTTTTTTTTGAGCTTTCTCTCTAATTAGTTTATGTTCCAATAAATCCTTAATACAACAACTGCTTTAAACCCAATTGAAAATGAAACAAAGAGAGGAGTTTAAATGGCTCATGGCTTGCTCTGTATGGCTTCCAGGCATCTGAGCAATTCTGCTAACAAGTATCCTGTAACCTATTTGCAAAGGCCACTAGCAGATAATTATATTTGGTTAATTTACATACTTTCAGTTTCTAATCCTAATGAGTTCTCAACCAGCAGTCCCTGGGCAATATGTTGTCTTACCTCGTTCTATTTGCCATCCCTACTGTGCTAGTTCTCTTCTTTTAATTTACAAAACAATGCTGTTATGTTTGGTTCAGGGCTTTCCCATTTCAGCGTACATCTACACTGGGTGATTCCATGCCGACTGAAACCCTATTTGCAAATAAGTATTTTACATTTTTATAGATCTTCCATCTGGGAGCCATTCTGCAGTTTAGGGAACCTGACCCCAGTTTGACACAGAGCCTATTTTCATTGCAAAAAATCAGGCTAAATTCTGCACCAGCCTGTATCCAGGGCATCCTGGTGACATCTCTAGTTTGCTGAAGCGGGGTAGGTGTTGGCCAAGGATGGGGACTGGGGTGTTGGTCTGTAACGGTGTCATTCTGCTACTACAGCAAAGGTGGAGTTGGGGCATGGGGTAGTAGGAATGAATAATGGCTGTGTGAGAGCCTCTGGGAGCTTGTAAGGCTCTGGTAAAACATCTCGGGCTTCTTGGCAATTGCTTGTTCCCATTTTATGTATTTAGGATTTAGTATCTCTCCCTGTGTACAGACTATTTTGGGATCAGTTATCAGCCAAGTTTGAGATTACACTCAGTCAAGAGGCTGAGGAGGAAAGGAGCAGGAGAAGGATGGAAAAGATTTACACTTTCAGGTGCGCAACACTGTTTAGCTCCTTCCCTTCAAACAACACTTAGAATGGGCCCTCCCGATGGAAGGAGCGCATCTGCCAGTGCTGATCCCTGCAGGAGCCTGAGTAATTGAGATTGAAGTTGAGCGTCCAGCCAGGGACACTGAGTCAGCATCTTGCAGCGTCAGGCCCCTGTGCCCAGCCTGTGAGGATGGCTCTGCTGCTCTGCAGGGCTGTGCACTGCTTGGTGGAGAGCACAGGGTTTCAGCTAAAACCTTTCGTAAGACTGGAGATGCAGTCTCCACTGTTGCATGGAAATTTCTTGAATGCGATGTCCTGTAGGCAACTAGAGTAATTTCAGTTGTTGCCTTTTAATCACTGGGGTATGTACTACAATGCAATCTTTAGAAAAGCTGTTGGATGAAATATTTCCTCTCAGGCATCAAAGGCTGCTTTCTGGTTTGATTTATTTCACTGTAATGAGGTCAGCTTTGGACTAACATTATGGTAATTTCCAATGTTCCCTTGCAAGCAAAAGAAAGATCCCAAACCTCCTTTTACAACACCACATTAAGTACTTTGATGAAAAAGAGTGTATGATAAGGTACCTGAGAATGGGAAAGGAAAAGCTGCAGTTTGCAGGGCATTTGTCCAGATTTCCAGGAAAACTGGTAGATTCTATGAACTGCTGCTAGTTAATAAATCATCAGAAGAGAGGTGATTTTTAACTGACCAAAATAACAACAAATGTTTAGTGAGGAAAAACTCAAAGGTGTGAGAATAATTCTTAGCCACTAATTTTATTTCAACATCTTAAAGAATGTGAATTTTGTACTGTTGATGCTTTGGTATAATTTCTGTACAACATACTTGAGTTCCCAAATATATTTCTGCTTTTACACACATGCATGCAAGGTTTGGCACTTAAGAACTGATGCCTAAAGGAAACATTGCCTGCAGCCTGTTTTTGTGAGGAGCACCTTAATGATAATTCTTTCTCCTTAGAGTGTTTAAAATTTTACTCTAATATTTCCAGGTGGACTAAAGATGGCTTAAATGTCTTTTCATGTCTCATTGTGATTCCACACTAATCATAGCTGTGCCTGTGCATCTGAACTTTAGGAGAGGCAGTATTTGGCAGTGGCTCTCACACCTGCAACTGGGATGAACAGAACATGAACTCAGAGTAAAGCAGATTTGAGCCACAGACAGCAAGTGTCTTATGTTGAAGAGTCAGAGTGCTGTGAAAATCATGTGTTTTTCCTACTGTATCACTTGTGATGATAATGGCTGGTAGCATGTCAAGTGAAATCCTGGCTCTAGCAAAGTCAACATAAAATCTTTCATAGACTACAGTAGGACTAGTACTTTATCCCAAAGGAAAATATCATCTGAATATAAATTTACAGAGGCTTGACAGGAGTGCCAGATTTCAAGGGGCACTGGCAATTTACAGGGCTGAAGATACACTTTTGGGTAGTAGCTTTTAGGTGGGTTTTAAATACCACTAAGAAACCACAAACCAAAGCAGAACAGGAGAGTAGAAGTCTTATTTCTTTCTCACAGGTCATCTTAAATGCCTTGTGAGTTGAAGATACGTATTGCTTCATTCTACTTTTGATATTCCTTGTACTTCTCTCTTGTCTCTTACTTCCATCCCTCCTTCCCCCTAGAAAACCTCAATCCAAATTCCCCACAAAGCCACGATGCAGATTATTCCATCAGGTTTGTCTCTGGGAGGCTGGCCAGGCATTTCTGCAGCACAGCAGCTACGCTTGAGGAAAGAACACTCTTATGTGGTGAAACCAGAGGGGAGTCAAAAGAATTTAAACTAGTTTGAAATACAAAACAATAATTTATTTGACTTCATTTTACTTGTTAACGTTTATAGCTAATGATGATTTCATGGAACTGCTTTTATAATTCAATACATTCAAATCTATAAAGCAAACAGTTACTACCATGGGCTTTTCAAATTCCACAAACTGTCTTATAGAAACAAATGAGCTGTACATGCACATCTTTTCAATAGGTTGCAACATTTGCAAACATGCTTTAAATTCCTTTGAAGCTGCAGGATAGTGTCCTCTGCGTTAGGCTTTTCAGATGAAACCTATAGACTGTCTTCAGAAACCTTAAAAAGAAAACTGTTTAAATGTTGAGCATAACTCTAAAAACTGCTGTTTGATAAGTGTTAAATATTACAAGAGAATGACTCTAATTCTGAGTTTAAACTGTCAGCTAAATATTGATAAACAGCACTCTGTGTAGAAGTGAACAACAGCAAAAGAATAGCACAAAATATGGTTTCACAAAAAATACGTATGTGCAGTTGCCCTTGGGGTTTTTTTGCAAACTTTTAGGTAAAGAAAAGCATGGGTAGCTTTTAATATGAATATAGTCTAAGCAAATTACCTGTGTAAGTATGGTTAATACATTTCTGATATTTAAACACTTCATGTAAAAGGTAACAAGTAAAAAAGTACAATCAGTATTCCAAAAAGCACTGCTAATATTGCCATTGATGGACATGGGCAAGCTTCCTCTCCACTTTATAATGGAGATCCTGGCACCCACAGTTGTGGAGTTCAGTATTTGAACTATAAACTAGATGACTGTATCTTATATACAAAACTCTTGCCACATTGAACGAGGCATTGATTTCTACCCCAATGGTAGTGGTTTATGTACATAACTTAGTAATGGTGATTATACAGTAGTCACTGACAGGAAGGAATTGTACACCCGTGTGCCGTCTGGTGACTTAGTGCCATGGGTTAGCAGTTCCTGGATTGTCATCCAATTGTCAAATATTTTTTTATTTCTCTTCTTCATCATTTTTTTGTGGCTCAGTTCAATGATATTCATCTCTTTCTTTTCTTCTGCACCTTGCTGCTCCTTTAAGCAATCTAACCTGCTCTGCATCATAAACTCGCGCCTCTTCCTCTGCTCCTTCGCTTTCACTAAATGCTGCTTCCTCTCTTCCTTGCTCCAGTAACGGCCCATCTTCATTTCACTTATGGCATCATCATCAGTGGTCATACCACTGCGCTCCTCCTTAATCTTTATGGCACGTTCTCTCAGCAGCCTGTCCCTCACTGGCCGCTTTGTAATGTAGCGGGTCCCATCGCTTCTGACCTTGACTTTCCACTCCATCCTTGGTTCACTCTGGCTTGAATTAAAGTCTTTGCACATACTCACCAGACTCATTTGGCTCTGTGCATACTCCACTGCGGATTTCTGTTGGATCAGCTGCATGTAGCTCTGATAATGCTGTGCATGGGCAGGAATATGAGCATGCTTATATGGTGAGTGATGGTATGGGGAGACATAGGAACCAGAAGGTTTCTGACTATGAGTAGGGCTTTTGCTTCCATCATTGGCTTTTCTCTCCTTGCTTTCCAACTGCTTGCCAAGATCGGGATCTTTCACAGAGGCGTGACATTTACCAGTGCTGGATTCATGACTTTCTGAGCTCGCAAATAAATTCTTTTGGGAGACATTATATGCCACTGCCCCCTCATTACCTTGACAGTTAATGCCTTCTGCAGTTCTGCGCAGCGAATTGTCAGGGGAGATCTCCAGCGTGAGTGGTGTGCTGCGGCAGCTTTCGCCTGTGTTATAGGCACTCGAGCTATCCTTGTCAGACTTCTCGGGGAGCTCTGTAATGTCTGAGAGCTCGTGCCTGCGAACATCGATGCTTGTGTTATAGTTGCGGAACCCGCTGTTATGTAGCATCCAGGGCTCCCGGTACTGGTCCTTCAGCTGCTGCATTTTATGGGCTCTCACAATATTCAGGCACTCCAGCTCGATATTGCGCAGCTCCTCGTTCAGCATCTCCAGCTCTCTGTCAACACTTTCTTGGTCGCTTTTGCTCATATCCAGAGTGCTGTTGTGGTAATACAGGCTGTAAGGGTTGGCAGACTTCACCTGGCACTTCAGTTCCAGCAGTTCCCGGAATCGCTCGCATTCATCCACAGGGATGCCAAGGAAGTCAACGTCTGTGCAGTCGGCCGAGATAAATGACTCGTTGCTGAACTGCATATCGCCACTTCCCAGAGTGTCATGACTGTACATCAGCTTCTTCTGGCTCCCTAAAGTGTTTGAGGAGGTGGTGTGATCATCCGCGTTGTTCTCCTGCTCTGAGCTCTCGTCGTTACGAGTGCTGTCGTCTGTGCGCCCCACACCGCTGTCTTTCTCGTGCTGGTTAGATAAAATAGTGGCTGTATCTGTGGTACCTCCATCCTCCTCATGCTTCTTCTAACAGCAAAAATGAAAAGAGAAATTACTGCAAGGACATGAAATATTTCAGGGTGTTTATTTTTCAATTATTTTCTTAATCTTTGTTACACTTGCTGCATCTTTGCTTTTACTTGTAGGGAAAGAATACTATTAAGAACTTCTAGAAATGGTGACCAAACCCACAGCCTGCTGTGGATGTCCTTTTCAGAAGAACCTGAGGTCTGCTGTTCCGCAGTTACATAGCAACAGTGGTAGAAGTTACATTTCCAAAATGTTTCTTCTCCCACTTAGAAGCACAAAAGTATCCAGTTTACTGCAGTGCCAAGAGAAGATGGTTCTTCAAAACACACAGATGCCAAGAGGATGTAGTTTTAGAAAACTCTAGCCAAAACTCTAGCCAAAAATAGAAAAACTATTAATGAACTTTTATGATTGCATGAATTGTGGCAGAACTATGGGGAACAAAAGCCCATATCTGTGGCCCTGTATATAAAATTTGCTATGTAAAAACAACTTCTTTGCCTTACTCCCCATACCTAGACCTTACTTGAGTCATTTGCTTGAGTCCTCCATTTGGATTTTATGGTTTCGGGAGGCAGGGTGTTTTCAGTATGTTCATGTATATCAGATAGGGGATTTATAAGTTAGCTCTCTGGCTGCTCTATCTACTGTACATGTAACTTATACTGTCAGTGACTACAGCCGGAACGGTGGATTTCTAACTGTGACCATTGCTGCTAGAGGCAAAAGTAAAAAAAAAGGTAACATTTTAAAACCTTTTGATCCCCAAGATGAGGTTTGGGGCAGTCATGTAATATCTTGATTTTATAGAAAAACCGTCTGTCTTGATCGTCATTTGAGACACTAAGTGTATTCAGTCAAGTTCAGTGCTGGAATATGGAGTGCAATGTGAAGTTCTGACACCGCTGCACAACAGAGTGGCAGTACCTGCTGGAGCATGCTGGCAGTAAATTGCATTGCCTGGTGGTGCTGTTCCTCCAACATGTCCATGTGCAAGTCATCCAGAAAATCATTTCTGTCATCATCCATCCATCCTTCATCCAGCTGTGTGAAAAGGGAGGGAAAAACCAAACCAAATGTTGTCAAAAGAATGAAGACTGACTTAAATTACATTCCTTCTTTGTGGAAAGTGATTGAGAAATCTCAGGGGATTCCTTCCTGTGACAGTGCTGCCATTTCCTGAGAAGGCGCACACATCTCCTGTGCTAAGCGTGGGTACTGACTGTCCTACCTCCCCCCACAGCCACCTTCATCTCCAGCAGCATGATTTTATCTTTAACAGGTATAAAACAAACCCAGCCTTTTCATCCATGGAAATAATTCTAAGAGTTGGGGCTGTTCTGGTTTGTGCATGACTTGATTAGAATGTATAAAAATACTCCAGAGCCCAAAGCCTGAACACACCACATGTGAGGCGGCAGCAAGGGCCAGAGGGAAAAATGCTGGCTAGGGGTCTGTGAGACTTCTTTACTTCCAGCTTCGGTTATCCCCAAGGCGAAGATCAGTAACATCCAGACTGACAGGATAGTCATGAGCCTGATCCTGTGTCTCCAGGTGTATTGGCAAGGGTTGCTCTCCCAGCAGGAGCAGCAGAGACAGATCAAACAACAGTGCTCATGGCTGTTTGTTCAACATCTTTGTTGTGCTAATCCCTGCTCTGCAAAGGGATCTGGTTCAACCTTTTGTTACAGCTGAGGATGCTTCTTGACAGTATTTAACTACATTAAGAGATGGTGTATAAAGGGCTAAATAATAGGTGTTTTAATGAATGGATAATTAATAGCTATAGGAATTAAGAGTTCAGTATGTTCTTCAAAGCCATGGCTTGAAATCATCCATAATACCTTGCAGTGATGTTTGTAATAGTATTGCAGCATATATAAATCACCAAATGTCTTATAAATTGAACTTGAAAATATGTAAGTACCATGACTGCTGAATTCCACTATTTTAGATCACATATATGTCCAGTCAAACTGTGTAATATGGTTTTGGGTAGATTTGGTAGATTTAAGTAGATTCAAATTCTTCAAAAGAACTCAGCAAGTCTTTTGATGAAGATTCAAGAGAGGGGTTTTTTGTAGTTCCTACAGTACCTGAAGTTCTGGTCTTGCAACAAGCAAGGAGATATTCTTGCTCTCTTCACTGGTGAGAAGTGCCACAGCTTCCTCTCGGTTCTGTACTTCTATGCCATTGATCTTTAAAGAAAAGAGCAACACAATGAAATCTTTTCATAGGGATACTTAAATGCTGCTGTGATTGTTCTACAGAGCAGCATGGCTGGACAGATCCCAGTGATGTGTGGGCCAGACACACACCATGTTCACACCTCCAGCACGTAAGTGTTGGGTAAGTGTGTTGGTTTGGACATGAGAAGCTGTTCCACACCTCTGCATGTAATGTGCAGAGCTTTGTTACAAGGAGAGAAACTGGAGAAGCACAGTTAGGCAGGAGCAGAATCGTAACAGCAGGTCTGGTGGGTGGGAAGGAACAGAAACATCCTAGTGTGGGACAGGTGAGATTGAGGTTGTGGATGCTGCTGCCAGACACTGGATGGGATGTGGACCTCTACTCATGTTAGTGTCTATGCAGACTTCTGACAAAGCCCCTGTGGTGTAGAATTGTTGCACTTGGAAGACAACTCATGCCTGCATACAGAACTGGGCATTCTGCCTCCTGAGCAAGTACTAACATCCCTGTTAGTGCTGGCCAGGACTATCAAAGTCTGACTGGGATATGGCAGAGGAAAGGGAAATATCCTCATAAAATTAAAAGGAAGTACATGAATACCAGTCTGAAGGGAATAACTTGTAGAAATTATGCTGAAATAAAGACATTGCAGCAGTTTGCAGTGTGTTAGCAGATTCCAGCCATTTACACACGTACCTGAATAATACGATCCCCTTCTCGGAGTCGACCGTCTTTTGCAGCAATACTGTTGGGATCAATCTACAAAATAAAGAGAGCTGTGAGTGGTTTGGAGGTTTGAGAACTCAGTATTTACTTCCTGTTGTTAACTCAGTATTGGTAATAAAACTGATACCGTAAGCTAGTGTGCCTGTTGCTGCTGCTATATCTTATAGTATTATGTCCTGCTTAGTGATTATAGGACTTACTCTTGCTTGTGTCAAAGTGAAATGCCAGTTAAAATGATGAAGTCAAATCCATTTCTTCCTGATATGTGTCTTCAGAGAATGTAGGTTTATTGTGTTTGCATTATACTGAGTTACCTCATAATTTAACTTTCTGCTTTACAACACAGTGCTTTGATTAGAACCACTTTTTGCATACAGAACAGGAAGGATTGTATCTTAAGTGATGCACTTTAATGGCAGATTTTAGATTCAGTTATGAGTTTCTTTCCCCAGACTGCTGTTACTAATTTGAAATGGATCTGCATGCTAAAAAGATTATGTATAAAATGCTACTTCTTGCATGAAAGAGAACGGAAAGAGACAAACAGGCCCCAAATCTTTGCAATTAGAAGTGCAGGGTGGTGATTTTCTTCTTTATTTTATGTTGTTTCTGGGATACAGGATAAAAATTAAAGGGGGAATAGATATGTTTTCAAAATATTTTGAAAACATCATCTGAAACTGAATGCTGAGACTGTGTTAGGGGAGAAATGAACACTAAATGTTAACAGAACGAAGTCTGACTCAGTGGATGCAGGATTTCACTCTGTTTGGAGGAAAGGAAAAATAATTAGATTCTTCCAATTACTGCATTCTGGCTGCTTTTCGCACATGGTACAAACAGAAGATGAATGTCTTAAATGTCCGACGCGGCAATTTAAAAGACAAACTGTATCTTATGGAAATCAGCTCAATCTTACCTCACTCACATAAATACCCATGTCATCTTCATCATCCGTTCTGTAACATACAGTAAGGCCAAGCTTGTCCTGGCTGTTCACTCGATGTAAATCTACTTCCTGAGGTTTGAAAAAAAGAAGGAAAAAGGGAAAGCAAACCCACTGTCAGTGAGACACTGGTGACTGATGGAAGCAATTTTTCAAATACAATGAATATCTTTTGCTTAAGTGATATAGTGGATCTCTTTTCATTTCACTTGTAGACGAGGTTAACTTACTGAGCAAAACGTGATTATATGCAGACAATCAATACCCGGGGCATTTTTGACCCTTCAATCAATATGAAGTCATTTTGAAAACAGACCTCTTATTGATCCTAAAGAAGAAAAATTACCTAAATTTCATGTAGTGGTAAGACTTCACATACTAAAAAACTTATAAAGTATGATTTCAGTATTTGCCACAGCTGATATATATTTCCTTATAAGCAGGGAAATTTTCTGGCTTTTTAGAGAAATACATAACACTTTATTACTTTAACTTGTCTAATCTTTATGAAATGATGTAATAAATTTCTTAGAAGTGTGACTGAAGATCAATACATTGTCAGCAAAGCATTTGGTATTGGTAATAGAAATATAACAAGCACTTTAATCTCTTGCAAGGGTTTGGTTTCAGCAGCTCATGGTTTATTATTCTAGTGCTCTTTGGTGGTCTTGTTAAATCTTGGAGACATTTAAGTGATTTTAAAACTATGTTCCTCCTCTGCTTTTTTGGCCGTGAGGATTTCATGTGGGTTGTTTTTTCCTGTATTTGCTGCTGCTCTGTGACACTGGGTTGTAAAATCCATGTAGATGCCCACAAGCTGCAGGATGCTCCTGCCTAGCGCACAGTCAGTGTGACCATCCACCTTTCAGCTCTACCTTCTTGCTACCGATGGACATCCAGCAGCCTAAGGACCTTGGGGAGCTAGTATGCTTAACCAGCTTGTTGCCACTACTGTGTCAGTCCTGAGGATATTGCCACAGGGAGAGAAGATGTTTCTTCATAGGCAGAGATATAATAGCAACTGTAGTTGTGTTTTTTACTTCTCTTAGAAGAGTGCTTGCCAGTGAACAAGGCTGTGAAAGGTACTGCTCCTGTGCAGCTAACACCAGGTAGGATGGCGGAGGCAACTGTGCGGTTCGAGCCCCATTACTGAGAAGGGAAAGAGTGGAACCAGGCAAAGATCCCTATGTGGGATCCAAGGGGTGCCCTGGCCCCAGGGCTGACCCTGAACCTCACGTCTGTGCATGGCCCTGTCCCTTCCAGTGGAAAAGTTCTGATAACACGACTCATTATTTCTGAATGTGTCTCTGTTTTGACCTGCACTGTGCCATTTGTAAGGGGCAAGACAATAAAACAAGCTGATATGAATAATTTATTGGCATGTCTAAATGACAGCTGCCAAGATCAGCAATCTCATGTTATTTACTTGTCAACATGTGTAATTTCTTTTTTCTTTTTTTTTTTTTTTTCCCAAAAAAGAATTGTGGCTGTAAATGTCAGTGACATTTCAGATGGTATTTAAATGGTTTCAATCAATAGTATCCGTGGTGAACTGCTGCTCTTTTGTTACTTAAGGGTTTGAACACAATGTTTTAGTAGTGGGTTTTTTCAGACTTCTAAAGCTCTGTGGGCTTTTTAAAGAGGAGACGGAAATTCTTAAGAAGAAAAGATGAGACAAAGTGGATTTGCCTGTGATCTCATTTGATCCTTGGGAACGCCACTGCAGCCAATGCATTCATTCTGCATTTAACCAGGGTGTGAAATGGGGATGAGGTGGGAATTCATGAATTGGGCCTAATTCAGGCCTAGGATGATTCTCATATTTCAAGCATACTTTAACAAAAAGATTTCATATCTTCAGGAAAGTCTTTCTAAAGTTTACTGCTTTCACAATATGGCAATGAAATGGTGACAAGGAACTAGTGCTGTAGCTCATTCTACTGTCGTAGTGAAAATGCATATATATAATGTTAAAAAAACCCCACAAAACCAAACAATAAAGCATGGTGACCTTGGTCATTATTTAAATAGGTCCTGTGTAACCATAAACGCTTGCCAGCACCTTTCGGAGCAGAAGTAATTGAGGGAGTAAGCTATCAGTTTCATTCTTACCTGCCGCATGTTTTGAGTAACAATAGGTGTTTTTTCAACAGTGTACAACTATAAAGGGTATTACTGAAATAATTAAAAAGTACGTATGGGTTTATATGTAAAAAGCACCATCCAAGACATCACCTGTGCTATACTGTAAAGTAATAAATCATCTGGTAAATGAAATAGTATGTACTTTAAAAGGAAAACAAATATATATTGTTTAAAAACAACTCATAAATAAAGCAGCAAAAAGCTAAAGCAAACAAAAAAAGTTAGAGCAGGTGTTTAAAACCTGAATTTTTATGAGTAAGTAGTTGACAGACTTACCCTTGGGTGCAATCCCTCTAGTCCTTTGTCAGAACAGAGTAAGTGGGTTTGATGCTACCCAAACATGATAATTTTGGGAACTTCAAGATAGGAACAGCTGCTTTCTGTGGGTCTTTGTGTCAGTGAAGTTTTAATATAATCATAAAGGTCTGAAATGTTTGAGAGATAAAAGTATGCAATTCCAGTTGGAGTTGAAGAATCAACACCAGAGTCTTCAAAGCAAAGGTTATTTTCCATATTCAGACTCAAGTCTGTATAATGTACAGATACATGAAAGGGGGGAAATAGAAAACTGGCAGCTACAAGTACAAGGTGTTACGGCTGGTTGTGTAACTGTACCAGAAATTAACATGGGTCTACAGAACTTTGTAGGTGTGGTTTTGCAGTGCCACAAGGCTTGCTTTTTCTTACTCCTTTGTCTTAGTGCTGTGCATCTGGGCAGCCCAAGGGCCTGATCCTGCAGTGGTCCCGCTGCAGAGAGCAGCTACTACGTGCACAGAGACCCCACCAGGCCCCGCTCTTTCAGATCAGGCTGGTGCACACTGTACAGTCACCAGCTGAAAGCGTATTTACTGCTCAATTGGGACTCTGTATAAAATAATTTGAAACCTATCAGCCACCTACACTGCAGAAGGGAGACATTGAAGTTATTCAACACCTGCTCTAGATGTGCAGAAATTAATTAGCAGACAACAGTGGTATCCACAAAATGTGATAATGCCGGGGCTGCATTAATACAATAAATGTAAAAATCTCATGTAGGATGTAACTTTTAAACACACAATGAAAATCTGCTTCTGTAAAAGGTAAAAGTCACATTTGGAGAGATGTTCAAGAGAAATATTTGCATGCTATGACACAATAGAGTCTGCACAAGAGAAATGGCTGAAAGATTACTGTCTCTTTATCAAATGTTGAGCCAAGGAGGGCTCAAAGAGCTAGCTGCTGAAATCCATATGGCATTTGTAGCAAGACAAGAAGAAATGAACATGCTCTATGACATTATACCTGTAACCACTCATAATAATGAATTATGAGTAAGTGATAATGGTGAATTAACCTCTCTAAGCTCAGAAGATCCTTCATTTGCAAGAGATTATTGAATTATTGTACTGCTGATTTAAATTTATGGCCTGCCTGCGAAGTTTTAAAAATCTATGTCCTTTCTGTAACAAGACAGAAACGAGCAGCAGAACTCTGAAATGAGAGGACAACAATGGGTAAAGTAAGCTCAAACATTCACAAAGCATTATCCAAAGCCTGCATAATAAGTACTCTGTCCTTTTGTCTCTCTCTCCAAAAAGTGCTGTTGTTTTTCTGCCCTGACTCCTGACACACCTGACCAGCCGAGTGAAATTTTTTGCTATTCCATTAAGAAGGTTCACCCAGAAAAGCATGTCAGGGAAATAACGATAAAGAACTATTTCCTTTTATAATGCGTGAGGCTTTCTGACTCATTTTGGCAACTGACCTTGATTCAGCAGAAGGAAAAATCTTGTTCTTCTGTCTTGAAGATAAAGAAAGTGATCTTTACATTTGTCTTTTCCCATCAATGTGGTTTCAATGTAAGTAAAAGCCAAAATCTGACCCCTCCACTTTTCAGAGAAGAAAAATTTATAACATAGGTTTTCTTTCAAATATTCTTTGCGCTAGAGAAGTAAAAATCTGCCTGGAGGTTATTGTGCCAGCCCAAAGCTGTGATAGTAGTTCTGTGATGGACCACAGGGACTGGTCTTAAGTCATTAGTGGTGCCAGGGAAAGCTGGAGAAAACCGTTTCTCACCTGGGTGGAAAGAGGTTTAGGATGCCTGAGTAAGGTAACTTGAAGGATGCCCAGGCTCTTTGCCAAGCAGATGGCCAGTGGTCCATGATTAAGACCTTTCTCATGCAGTAAGAGGTGTTAAGGCCAGTTTGAAGTCCTCCAGAGAGCTAGGGGAGAACAACCTTTCAGTATTAGCTTGTCAGCAAGTTGGAATGTTTTACCACTGTTGGATTTGTTCCAAACAAAGAACATACAAATACTTGTCTCAGAAAGCACAGTTATGAAGTTGAAGGAAGGTACTGCTTTTTAATCCTTTTCAAATTCAATCACTGCCTGAGCAGCACTGCTAGGGCTGAAGTCCTTTGTATTCAGAGACATTAATGCCTTGAGAAGCTCCTGATCAGTGCAACTCCCTGCAGAGCAGGAGTTTTCATTGTGAAGAAATATATTCACATAAAATATGCTTTCAAACGCTTTACAGCCAAGATGGAATAAAAATTGCAGAGTGTGTGACGGAGCCTACTGATTCCCATGTGTCTTGCAAATAGATGGGAGAAGTAAAAGCAAACTTTCAACCAAAGTACTGAAGTACACAGTAAAGGGCAGAGCTTGAAACCTTGGTACTTGGCTTTTATTTATGGTTTCCTGAAAGCAGTGCAGTATTAATTTCAAATTTTGAAGCCTGAATTTTCTTGCTCAGTGTGTTCCTTTCTTGCTGATCACGTTACAGTTTCATGCTTAACAGCTCACCGTGTGAGCTGTGCGCTGGGAGGGCAAAAAGCTATTTGCATATATCTGTTGAACTTCAGTCTTTTGATGTGAAGGCTTCACTTCTGTCCAAGATGAAGTGAGAGAATCAGAAGGGAGGTTTCTTAGCAGTTAGCAAACATTTCATGTAGTTTTCAGCCCCAAGCTTTACTTAATCTCAACTAGCCATCCAGCTGAGTTCAGTTCTCAGGAAGAAAGCAAGACCTAAGTACAAGTTGCATATAGGAAAGGGTAAAGACAGAAAGTCAAATGGGAGAGAACAAGCTCCCTTTTTGATGTGGAATGTTCTCCCTTGTCATGGGAGAAAGTGAACACAGTGAGAAAGGCCTCACTTGGGCTGTATGTCTGACAGCTGGACAGACTTGTCTGAATAAACATATTAAGGCATAATGCTGCCGAGGAATCCTGGAGTGACATTATTCTTCCTTTATGAGCCTGAAACGACTTCTGGCTAGGCCTCTGTGCAGAATGAATGTACTTTTAATTTCTAATAAAACAGTAGTTGAGGATTTAGCCCCGCTTTCCTTGTGGCATGGAAACTTCAAAGGAAAAGAAATTGGTCTTTATTTATTTTTGTAGTAGGGAATATATGGCAGTTACCTCTGAGTCATCCATTTTAAGACAAATGTTGAGAGGTAAAACTGAGAACAAAATTTTGGCATCTCGGCAATACTGCCAGCCTAAATTCTTTCCTATGGATATTTACATTAGAAGCCTGTTGTGAACTTGGGTATTTCACTGTTTTTGCCTTGTTTACTTGTTACATCACTAGCCAATCAGTCATAGGCCATAAAAGTTTAGATGAGGAGCTTCTGATTGAAATTCAAAGCACACTTTATGGACACAGGATGCCAGAAGGCTGACTTGATGGCTTTCTTACTTTAGACATTCCTGCTGCAGTCAATGAAACAGTGCCTTTGTGGTCTTTTAAAACGTATCTATCAAAAGGCAAACAAAAAAGCAACTAGCCAGTTGAGTCCCTGTTAGCACTTTGACCTTCCCATTGATCACAGTCTCTACAATTTGAACAAGAATCTTTAGTGGTTTTTAAGAAACACTATTAGGCTACAGAGACTTTCTAATGTTCATCTCCCTGTGTTACTGAGCTGATCACCTCTTGCCATGAAGTACTATATCAATGTCAAAATTATTAATGTTGTGGTTTAAGGCATATTAACGTCTGGCTACTGAAGTGCATGTGTTTAAACTGTTTCCAACTCACCTGGTTGACGTTCTAATGGAAGCAATATAATTTCTGCTCAATATTAGATTTCCTAAAAGATAGTTTTTGAAAAGACACTGGCAGAAAATACCAATTTGTTCTACATTTTCCCTTAAGACTGAAATCTATATTGTATTTGTTTTTATTTAAGGGAAAAAAAGGCACTTGTTTGAAAAGTAAGGCCTTGAAGTCTGCTACACAGCATTTGTTTTACTGGCACTTTGATTTTATCCTGCCTTTGATTCATGTTTGTACACCAAGAGGAATTGCTACCAGATCTGCAGCATTTGAAAACAGCTTGCAAATTTTTTATGGGGTTTTAGTCCTTGATCCCACAAACACTTTTCTAGAAGGGAACAACTTTGTGCTTGTAGAACATCTGAACTCTGCTCCCACTGAAGCTGTTGATAAATGTACCACTGATTTAAACAGAGCTACAGACAGGTCAGCATCGCTTGCTTTGACAAATAAGCATTAGCAGGGCCAGGATCTAAGAAATCAGAAGTGCAAGCAAGCTAAGAGTAAACTGTTCACTTACTGATAATCTTGAATGGATTAGCTGGGTCAGACATTGCTGGCAGTATTTGAAATATTGAGATACTTTACTGCTATTTATTACAAACAATTTAAAACACTTCAAGGGGTCAGTACAGCGTAAGTATCTTGCAGAACTAAGGCCCACAATTTATATGCTGTGCTCTGAATGGCTGGGAGCAGCTTATTAAAATTAAGTATGGGAAAGCTGAAGATGAACTTCTGATAGTATATACAAGTACTAAAATCCCAAGTGATGTTTAAAGATTTGGCAGGGAAATGGACTTGCATACCTTCGTGACTGGTTCCACTTTAATTATCTATAATTTTCATTACTTAGAAGTTACATATGTATACATATGAAAAGGGAGGAACAGCTTAGTATAGTGGCAAATCTGTTCTGGTCTTGTCTTGTAAACTTAAAATACTTCTAAATTATATGATCAAGAACATCTGTTTCTCAGCTGGGGAATGTTTTAAGGGAAACTCACATTTTTACTGTGACTATGTGGAACAGGTCCTGCCACTCACAAACTTGGAAAGTCTAAACCAGCACAGTTATACAGAATTTAATAAATGAAATCAATGACTTCATTATTTACGTTAATTTGTTAGCTGAAGTTCTAGCTCATCAGTCCGCAGTGCACAGTTAAATACACTGCTAAAGATATCAGTAAGGTTTGCAACCTGCAAAGTAACTAATAAGCAATGTTATAAGTATCTGCTTTGAAATGTCTTTTTGCTTTATATACAAATACAAACCATGACAACTGCATGTTAAGCTGTCAGTAAATAAAATAGTTTACTAAAGACCAAGTACCTCTAATTCCAACTCATCTCGGTCCATTTCTTGATGAATTCCTCCCATGTAGTCATTTGGATCATAGTATTCATGCACTGATGGATGGCTGGGAAAAAAAAAAGGTGTGTTTTAGGACAGAACTCAGTACTCTTGGCACATTAATCCATTCTGAGCTTAGAGCAAGTCATTGTGAACATGATGGACTAACAACCACACCAAGAAATTGCCTGTGGTTAATGAATACATTGTACCACTTACACCAATAAATGTATTAAGCAAAAATTACATGTATTGTAAGAGAAGTCCGAAGCATTTGGCACCTGTTGATGAATGACAGACTTGTAAAAAGCCTTAAAATTTACTAATGGGTTTTCTCCAAATGTAAAGCTGACTTGGGGAAAAAATACACAGCAGCCAAGTAGGGTCAGGGGTACCAGGTGATAGCTGAGAGGGCAGATACTTGCCAGGGTTCAAGATGAGAGGGAATGCTAGATTATTTACTTGCAAGTTCAGGTTATTTGCAGACATGAAAATAAAACCATTCCTGGCTGGCTGCTTGGCATTTCTAATTTGCCTTAAAGTCAGGAAATTTTACCCAACTGCTAAGTATTATAAAAACAATTTGCCATCCAACTGTTTGGATCAACAACATTCTGTTGATTGGTTTGAATGCAACAGGCTGTGCCTCATGAGTTAAATACTATTTAAATATGCATCACTCTTCATATTGCTATTCACTACTGGCATGCTGCTTTTCACAACTTGAGCTCTCCAACTCTTTGATATCTATACTTTGGAAACTGTAAGCAGTAATACTCTTGTGATCACTCTTTTCTATGCTGGAATTATTTTCTGCAATGAAAGTAAACTCCCTTTAATTCTCCGTTATCTAGATACATGTTTCTTTGTAAGTGTGAGGCTATTTACGTAACAGCATCTGCTAACTGGCTGAGATACCCATCTTGTTATATGCAGGCTAGATTAATGTGAATGGGATTTGGAGAAGTTACAGGAAGCATTAGGAAAAAACAACTCTGTTTGCTTGCACATGCTGGGTGACAGCACACTCAAACAGCTAACGGACTGCCCTTGTGTGCAGGGAGAGCCGTGAGGCAGGCTAGGTGCTTGAGACCAAGATCTACAGCTCAGAGTAAGGCCATTGATGATACCAGCGGCTGCAACAATTAAGGAGCAGTATGAAGTTCCTTGATAGGATTTATCAATACCAATAGCACTGGTATTATGCAGGCATGTGGCAACCTAAATGATTCATCACAAATTAATCTTTGCTGTTTTTCTAATGTAATTGGTTTTGCAGTTGGAAAGTTGCAGGTATCGAGAGCCACTCTTGTTTGGGGGTATGCAAGGTAGGTGCTCTTAGTATAAGTGTGTCCTCTCCACAGTCTGCTAAGCTCTGCTGCTTGTCCACAACAAACAAACTCAAAGCTACAGCCTTTTGTCAAACATTTCCACTAAAACATGCAGCTGTGCTTGAATTTTCAATGGGCTGGGAATAGGCGGCCATGCAGTAATATCCAATGGAACCGTCTTTCAAATAATCAGCATTACTGAGAGTCATGAAAGGAACAGATATTGTACACAGAAGCCCAGTTCCTGGCTGAACGTGTGAATGTTAACATGCTATGAAAGTCACTTAGGAGCAGTACAGCATCAGTGCCTGCTGGTAGTCAAAGCCTATTTCCTAGGAGTGCTGACTGGGATGTCTTGAGGGGTGTACTGAGATGTGTTTGTGTGCTGATCCAAGTTCAGAGCTTGTGCTGCTTTGCAGGCTCCCCTTCCACAGCGGTGCTGTGCAGCCAGGACATGTGCACAGTGCTACTGCCTCTCACCATGTACAGGATCATCTCAAAACCAGGTACTGCTGTACTCATACACAGCAACTGAGATGTTCAGATTCCTTTCTATTCCTTTTTCCCTTGTGGAGATGCGTGGCAAGACGACAGGCAATTTGCATGGGTTCCTTGGGGAGCTGTTTTCCTCTTGAACAGCATGTGAGGGCATGGGGTGTGTGTGCCAGCAGATAATTGTCATTTTTATTTGTAAGCACAAAAGCATCAAACTACCATTAACAATAATTAAAATTTGATTCTAAAACATCCATGACAGCACTGGTAAGTAATTTTAGTCCTAGAAAATAACTTATTTGAGTAACATCGCTGCAGGGTTGTAATAAAGTAATTAATACACTGGAACAGAATGTAGCAGCTCTTAGCATTACACAATTTATGGCAGCCATAAAAAATAAAGTTAAAACATAAGCAACCCAAAGAGGCAGTGAGAGGAATTATAAGAAGCAATAACTTTATCCATCAAATGCCAGCAAAAAATAAGCTTTATGAGGCCATGTTGTGACTTAGTGGCATTACTCATGTGAGTAATGGCTTGCTAATGTTGTAGGAAAAATGAAAATGTTTTGAGTTATGGTTCAGTGGCACATGAATTCTGGCTACACATTCATCAGCAAGTAAAGGGGAGTTTATGAACTACTTCTAAATGTCACATGAAGGAATGCAAGGATTTTCAGGGGCTTCACGAACTGATACTTACTCTTCAGGTAGGAGGTATGGGTCTAGCACAGAGACGGGTGGCGTAGGTGAGCCCATCTTACTTAAAGCCATGATGTGTTCAAAAGTGATGTCTGTCTGTGTGCTCACATCTACGAGCTGACAGTCGTGAGCAGGAGTGAAGCCCTTGGTGCGAGGAGTTCTTCTCAGGACCTGCACCACAATGGGCTCCTTTGCCGTCTTGAATGCTTCCACTGCCTGCTCATGTGTTGCTTTAGATAAATCCTTCCCATTGACCTGCAGGAAGAAAGCAAGCAAAGCAATGAGAGAAACAGTCAGAACGTGAAGGATATCTTTGTTGGTTTTGGCTGTTAATGCAAAAGTCCCAGCTTTTATCTGAAGATATATACAGCAAGAACTAGGGACTATTGATGTGTTATGCATCTCTCATTTCTCCCTTTCACTACGTAACTTTACAAATCTTGTGCTCTGCTTTTGATTTTGATAGTTTGATTTTACTGGACTCACTCTTTGAGCTAAAGTATAAACCAGCATCCCATTTGTTTCCTGCAGATTAGAAATCCCTCAGCCCTTGTTTAAACAGAACAATTATTGATTCTCTTGTAACTTTTCCAGATTTTGTTTGGTTTTTAATTTTTTAACTTTTTTTGCTGAACAGAACTCCTGGGACAAGACCTGAAATTTCAAAACTATGTATTTGTGTCTGATACACAATGTTTCAGATGAAGCACCATGGTGGTACCCAGTCACTGCAAGAAAAATCTGCATCTCAGGGATGGGCATGGACATCATCTGGGGTAGTGAATAGAAATAATAAGGAAAAAACAGTCATGGGCTTTTTGGCTTTCAACTAACTTTTTGTCTGTGGAGCTTATTCACTTCCCATCCCCAGATCTCACCACCATTATCTCCTGGCTTAATGAATCCTTGTACATGGCGGACCATCTTAGCTAAACATGACTGAGAGACCCCACTGAGACCTGCCAATACTTGACATGGAAGGTGGGGGTCTGAGAAGAGAATCTGAACACAGATCCCTCCTGTCTCAAAGTAGCGAAGCTTCTGTTCATAGCAGCAGAAGTGAAATGAGGCACTAAATTCTATACAGTTTTCAATCTTTGGCAAGCAGAGGTGTCCTTCCTGATCCAGAGAGAGGTGTTGAGCACTTCCAGCCCGCTGTGGCTTTGCATTTCATTCATGCTCAGCTTCCTTCTGCACATGGTTTCTAATGATCTTTTCCGTAAGTATCAAAGTGTACCCATGGGCTGCGAAGGAGATGAGGTCACATTGGTCAGAGTTTCTATAAAGCTGCAGAACCACAATTCCCACTTTGAGTTTTGGTTTGTGAGAGGTTTTAATGTTTCTGTGTGTCTCCAACTGTACGGACTGTAATTTTATGGCAGCTAAACACAGTGAACTGTTCGGAATGAACTGAAAACAGGCAACTGCAGTGAAAAGACTGTGTGCCCACTTCCTGCTGCTTCCAGCTCAACATGAAGATCTCTTGAAATCTGGCCTGTTTATGGTTAAGATATCCACAAACCCAAACGCTCTATGGGCTTGTATGCAAAAACTATCACAGAAATAGTGGGAACCACTGGTAACTCCAGTAAGTTTTTATACTCTTTTAACATGCAAACTGTTGGCATTTTAATACAGGTGAAAAGAAGTAATTAAAAAGAAGTTGTCCAGAGCAATTTGTGAAAGCTGTATAGTGAAGCTACGATCTTAAAGCATCATACTATCATATAATTGTTACCATGTTCTTTGGACTGGGGCAAGCACTGGCTGACACGCAGAGATAAACTGCAATTCCAGATTAAAAGATGCTGCTAGCAGTGACAGCAAGGACCCCTGTCGCAGCAGTCCTTCTCATCAAGGAGCATGCTTTATATATAGATTTTCTTTGTAAATGATGTCTTGCATTGTACTCCTTCCAGTCAGACAGCTACTCACTCGATAAACTGCATTACAGTTATGTTATCAGAGGTGTCAGTTGCACAGTGGAAACTGTTGCTGTCTGCATGGAAGAGTATCTTTCCAAGGCATAAAGATAATGAATTGCCTTGATTGGACATAGATGCAATAGTGTCCAGCCTCGGGTATTAGTGGTGGCTGCTGCTTTGTCATTTAATCAGTTTTAACCATGCCTGAAATGTACACTAATGTGGCAACTCTGCCACATCACCTTCTTGAATATGACTGAATCTCTAAAATGTATGTCCAGATTCTGCTATCTTTACTTGTATCAGGTCACACTTAGTTCACACTGTGCTATGCCATGTTTAGTTCCATTAAAGTAAGTTGGGCAACTGTACGAGTAACATTACTCAGCCCAGTAACTGAATTTAGCCCATACTTAACATACTGCCTACAGCAAAATGCTTGGCGATAATGAAGAAGGTTAACTCGAGTGCAGAATAGATTGAAAAGGCTAAATTCCTGCTGAATTACCTTGTGCACATAACACTTTTTATGCTGTCATCTCTGGTTTATCTTAGAGAGGTGATGACACCAGGTTTTTTGTTAAGCTAGCTGAGAATGGAAGGTGTTAGCATTACATTTACATTACAGAAACACCGGCACTGAACACAATTGCTCACAGTAATGCATGTAAAGTTTGGCCTGGTCAAATTAAATATCATTAACTCGACCAATTGAGCAGATTACTTTAAAACAATTTGTACAGCTGTAAAATTAAGTTCAGTGTAATGTTTTCTCTGGAAAAAAGAAATGCTGATTATGGTTTGAGTTTTAGTATTTGCTGCAAATTAAAAGTTGCACATTTGATTGTGTGCATCCTAATGGTTTTTTTTTTTGTACAACTAAATCCAGCAAGCAATCAAAATCATAGAATCTAAACTGCATCCAGTGTTCTTCAGAAGTGTGCTCTTGAATAATAACTCTGGAACAGGAAACTTTCCACATGAGTTGCTTTCTACGTCTTTATGCTAAACCTGGTAAAATCATGCAAAGGATATAGCTTCCTGGTTTATTCCCCAATATTGTATGGAACTTGGCTTACAGGCACTTCTGTACAGGCCTGCATTTTAGTTCAGGTTACTTAGGCCACTTTGTTTTTGCAAATCCATAGACTGGCATCCTCTTTGTGCTTTTGTATGCAACTGCTATATAAATAATTGTAACTTCAAAGTCAGGATGATATCCTGCAGGGTACAGGTAGCAGTCTGAATGCATCGTAAGTTGTTAACTACAGGAGTTATTTCTAAGCAGTATTCTGACTGCTTTCTACAAGCTGATAATGCAGTGAAAAAGAGGACTGCTGCAGAGCCAGGCAGAAGGACCTGAGACCATATTTTAGAATTAGGGATGAAAACCGGCTAAGTGTTAACCTAATACCTCTCCTCCTGCAAAGGAAACCTTGTGTAGAAAAGGTGTGTGACTTTCTGGTGAGAGTCAGCATTTTATAGGCCTGCCTGCTGCATCACTGAGTGCCCTCTCTGCCAGGAGAACTGACACATGCAGGTTTTCACAAATGCCCATTCATCAGTGGCTTAACTGTAGGTCCCGGGCAGTGAATTAGATTGTTGAGGAGCATGTGCTCATCTTGTTCTACTTCATTAGCTACAAGGGTAGCCCCAGTGGAGGGGCTGGAGAAAACCTGCGGGCAGAGACATTGCAAGTGCTGTAAGTAATGGCATCAGGTCTGCTCTGCCAGAGCCTTTCATCTATTATTGCTGACTCCAGGTCAGAACTGAGCATTTTGGTGGGTATTTGTATTCAACAATCTCTATGCAGGCATTTCAGAACACTAGGACTCTGCAGAACATGATAAATAAATAACTCTAAAGGGGGATTTATATTTGATGTATATCCAATTTTATATCATGGGTTTGATAAGATGGCAATGATTATAGTAAAATGAAAACATAACTCACTGTACTGTTATTATTACGGGTTTCTTAACCCACTGCTAAAATATGGTTGGGGATTTTGTCTTAGAAGTTAATAATTCTATGAAACCTTGGGAGTACCCACATCCTACTGGGCAAGCTGTCCTATGGACAGTAGCCACTCACATGGTGAATGGTTTCAGGCTCAATCTGTCCCTCTCTTCTAAGAGACCAATTCCTAAACCCAAACTGAGTGGAATCCTTTTAGCTCTGCAGGTTTCTGTTTTGGTCAGCATTCTTGGTCAGTGTGGTGCATGCTGACCTATTAGATGTGTTCAGAACTGCACTGACAAAATAAAAGTTAATGGACTGCACAAAGCTATCGCTACTAACCATTTAGATTCTGAACGTGGAATGATGGAACAATTAGTAATGGTGCAAAAATGTGCTCTAAAGTGATTTACAGCAGGGAAATTACACTCTGACCCTGGCACCTGAAAAAAGGGACACATTATGAGGTAAATATCAAGTAGTGAATAGTTTGTATTTACTGTCTTTTTTTAGCTATTTCCCATCCCATCACATCAATAATATAATTTTCCATTGAAATGAGGAAGGGAATGCTGAAATATCTGGATAACAAAACCTTATAATTCTCAAGTCAGCTTATGTATGAGAGAGCTAAATTGCTTTTTCCAGCTAGAAAAAGTAGCAAGTATTAGTATTTTATTTTTAGTAGCACAGAAATGATGCAGAAGAAAAATACGATGATCCCAATGGCCTGATTTCTGGTGTCCATGTAGAATTAGTACTTGTGGCTAATACTGAATCCTGTGATACTTTAGCAAATAGATGGTATTAAGATATTTAGTTTCTGTCTGGAAAATTTGTCACAATTGACAATTATTCCCAGTGCTTAAAAGCCAATAAATATATCTGTATAGTTTCAGTTGTTAAAAAAAATGCCAGTGGCTCTGTAATCATAGAATTTATTCCTAATGCTGTTCAATTGTGCTCAGCAAAATTCTTCCTTAAAAATAGTTACATCTGAAATAACACAGGAAAAAAAATCCATGCAAATGAATGCTTCAGATGAGTGCCAAAAACTACAAATATGCATAATTTCTTAGGAACACGCCATGTGACAGAGACAATGGGATCTTTCATGGCACAAAAGATGGATAAATTAACTTGTCTGAAATGTTGAAATGCTTAGTTTTGGATCTTCTTTGCATTGGAAATATACTGAATATGGAGAAAGCTGTAGTTATCTGCAGTGTATGATGTTAAACTGAACTGAATGGACCTTGATGAAATTTGTGGTGGAGCCAGACGGGCTCAGCATCTGTATGAGACACAGAGATAAATACTCTGAATTAAGACCATACAGTAAATAAGGATGGGATGCTTGAGTTTTTTTAAATATAAATTATGTAATGATTATGAAATAGAATAGTATTTATAGTATTTTAATTTATAGTATATACTGTATATTACGTTCTTTTGCACAAAAGTAGGCTGCAGAGAGCACACTACCTTAAAATCTACATTGTAAAGGAAGCAAGAAATCTATACATAAACATGGCATGATCCTGTCTGGGGGTTCAGTGTCTCCTGGATGTTTTCTTTTAATACTTGGAATGAAAATAAGATGGTCCCTTGAGCTTGATGTGATGCTCACTAAAGTCATTGGGAGTTTTGCCTTTGCAGTAACTTAGTTCAGGCTCTGAGTGAAACAGAGGCGAGTCTATTAGAAAAGCAAGATGTTATGAAGATGAGCATGCCATCAGTATTCAACTGGCAAGGCCAAACTGATAATAGAAAAAACCAAATGTTGTCATAGCCAAATAAGGTAAAATTGTAAAGTAAAACTATATGCTGTATCTGGCCAAAAATGGAAGCAGAAGATGAACTTCACTGTCCAACCTTAAACATCAGGTGAAACTGCTGAAGAACAACCCATGACAGTTAGGAGATGTGAAAACAACGAGTACAACGTGACTATTACCTTACGACCAAGCATCTAAGAGCCATGAAAAAGGTTGGAAATGTTTTGCTGCTGCCTTGGAGATAAAAAGAGTAAAAATGTGCAGCAAGATCTTGCTGGGTGTAGTGCTGGTACGACCCAAGTGCATTCTTGAGTCTCTGTTCAAATCTCTCTTGCATTGATAGTTACTTATTAAGTAGGCTGTCAGATACAATATATTATGAACCTGCATCATCTAATGTTGGATGCATATATATTATAGAGTATAGGATGCTAATACTACATATGGCCACTAGAGAGAGAGAAAGAACATATCAGTGGTGGGCAAATCAACAAGGAGAAAAGGAAGAAACCCAGGAACTGACATCTTTTTAGGCTTCTGAAGAATTTGCACTACTGAGCTAGGACATGGCTTTCCAGATAATTTTATGGTGCTGCAAGAGTGTAAGGCATGGGATATACAACAGCTTCTCTCTCTGTCAGAGCTGTGTGAAATGTCTGGCATCCATCCTGTGGAAATCTATTAATTCTGGCTATATGTCACCGTGAAATTCCTTTTGTGAGCACAGACTTACTCATGTTGTTTTAAACTGTATGTACGTGCTTTTCCTTTTACTTTAACAATTTTTGTACTGGGAGGTTTGAGATCCTCCAGCAACTCCCGAGCCAACTGCCGCTGTTTAGATGCTAATTTCAGGCCAGATCCTCCTGAGGTCAAATTTGGCACAGGTTCCGGAGGCTGGGAGCCTTCCAGCCTTCTCACAGTGAGGACAAGGCTGGTCCTGCGCAAGTCAGAGAGTTTGCAGCCATGGCTGACATTACAGAACTGCACTCTGTTCCTAGAAAACACACTCTTACTTTTGTCTGAGGCATGAGGAAAGTATTTTGATACGGTAGTGCACGGTTGTGTATGCTACTCACATGTCATTTTATCAGTAGCTGCTGTTTATTTAGCAAAGTAAGCGATTTACATGTTTTATTTTTCTGGGCGGGCAGAGAAGCCTGATTGCCACTTTCTTGATGGCAGACATAAATTGTGGGCTTTCTGGTGTATCAAAAGTGTCACTTCTTTACACAGCCAAAATTTCCTCCAGGTTACCACCAATTCTTATTTTCTGTTCCTTCTGATACCGTGCTTATGGAAAACGTCGTGTCTGTTCTTTCTCTGTTCCTCTGCTAGCAGAATTTACGCACCTGGGTTATTTACACAAGAAAGGTATTCCTTGAACTGATCTGGAGAGGTGATAAGGGCATCAGGACAGGGCTGTGCTAGAAAGGGCTTTGCAGAACCTAATGCAGCAGGATACTGAATGTAGGTGAGAAGTTCTGCATTCCAGCATGTGCAAACATCATTTGCAATAGTACAGATGAAGTAACTGGCCACTCATGGATGTAGTGAACTGAAAGGTTGAGAAAGCCAGAAAATCCCTGCACATGAAGAGTTTACAGTGTGTAGTTATAATTATTTTGTACTTTATTTTTGCTTAAATAGCATGTAACATTGCTGGATGTTGGTAGTGTACAACAGATGCCAAAAAGGTTTTCAATATAAGAAAATTATTTTTCCATCCATCAAATTAGACTGATTTATATGGGTTTAATGTCGTGAATGGTAAACATTTGTATGCATTGTACAGCTTGTTGGTTCTTCTGTGCTTCACAAATGTCACAGAGAAAAAAACTTTTTTGCTTAAGAATGAGTAAGCAGCTTTTCTTTGTAGAAATTCATGCAAATCCTTGGGAAGTGCACTATAAAAATGCTAGTTCTTTTAGACTACAGATGTCTGTGCTCCATTTAAAACACTCTTTATGGTCTGATTCACATCTTTAGCAAGTTCTTAAGAAGTCTGCATATTAAGAAAAAGCAGCAGAACTTTAAAGATTTTTATAGAAACTGGAGCAGCAAAAAGCCCATTTTCTAAACCCCCTTTTCCTCAGGAATTGGAGAAAGCAGGTTCAAAATATAGGTTAATTCTTCTTGCAGCTCCATCTAATCCCTCTTTTATTCCCCTCATATGAACAGTCTCTCTTTTTTCCAGAAAACCAGAATTATATTGTTTAGTAATAGACTGTTTCCATGTGTGTGCATTTCCCTTCTGCCTTGTGAGCCATCCATGACAAAATAGTTAAGACCAAAGAAAAATTCTGTACTTAAGAGTACAGAATACATTTGTTCTCTAAACCTTTAACTTCCAAATGGAAAATCTTGGGAGAAAGACCCTTGAAATAAAGGAATTTTTATTGTGCTAGTGATTAGCACATTTACGTATTAACAGGGCAGCGCTAGTACTGTTTATAGCATACTAAGATGTGCTTGCTTTTGGTGGGAGTCTCAGGCTCCACCCCTATGTATCACAACTCAAAACCAGAGGGAATGAAAACAGATTTAGACTAATGCTGGGGATTGTGAGACCTTGTACTTTCTTTATAAGCAAAGTTTATTTGGAACCCTTTTTCTTCAATATGGATTCATCATGTTAAATGGCTTTCTATCAGGGCAGATGTACTTCTCTATATTCTTTCAGCATTAAAAAAGCAATCTTTCCTGTATCTGTTCATGGCTTAATAACCCTAGTCCATGTAAAAACCAGAAGTTTACAGGCGCTCCCTTTTTAATGCCTGCCATTTCAGTAGCATGACCTCGAGGGAGCCAATCAATTATATTTGTGAGTGAGGTACAAATAGCAGCCATAACTCATCACAAATTACTAATGACCAGAATCAGCAAGTGCAATTACCCCCTTTCTCTCATTCTTCAGCTTTACCCATGTATAGCACTGTGCCTGCAGTCTGGCACCTTGGGCTGCTGCCGCTGGCACGTGACATCAAAATGCTCTTGCCCTTCTCGTATGTACTCTTCCCAAAAGGCAAAACCTACGTCTGTGTATTCATCTAGTAAGCAAATTACAGCATTGGTATGAAGGAGAACTTCTAAAATAGCTGTGTATTTCTATGTTTATGTTTACTGGAATACACAATGATAGTAAATAACATAAAAAGATTAATCTGTTCAGTTGAGGGTGTAATGTTACACGGATTTAAGCTACATTGGAATAACATAAGAAACCTGTTATTTCCCTGACTCAGGCCAAAGTCCCTGTAGACCTTTCTCTAACAGTGGCATGCAGAGGGTGCTTTGAAAATGGTGTAAGATGCATTTGGAGGGAGTTTTCCCCTGCCATGCTCTTCCATCACCCACAGCTCAAATAGTTGATAGCCTAGAACTACTTAACACCATACCTCAATTCAAAACAGAGTAGTTCAAGCTGGTGTATAGACCAGGCCTTGAGGTAACACTAGTATTATTTTAGTAGCATATCAGTCTATGCAAATAGAGAACAAAGTGCCTCCTCTGGAAAGCCTGCTCCAAGCAAAAAGACACAAAGTGTATTGTAGAGATGAGAAAATGAAACACAGTCCAAGTTAGCGATCTACTTGAGGTCACATGAGAGCACACCACAACTGAAATCTGGACACTGATCTGCAAGACACTGTGTTTAAGACCATTCCAGTTAATGACATTCCCATTTCAGCACTGTTGCTCATCGTTTGTAGCTTTTAAGTCCATCCTCCCACTCCCTCCCATCTGCCACAAATGTCTCAGTGATGTAAGACAGGGAAAGAGCAATTGTGTGTAGCTCTGAAGATAATCTGGGTTGAAGAGGGTTATAGAAGTTGGTGCCAAAAAAAGATGGAGAAATCACCCAGTGCTGTTATCCGGCAACCGGGCAGCAGTGACAGATCCAAGTGGGTTCGTTAGTAACAGGGCCTGCTGCTTCAGTAGCTACCTGATATCTGCAGAGTAGGCTTTGTCATCTTGGGCCATCCACTTCCTGAAGCAAAGCTGTGGTTTTGGCTGAAGAAAACTAACCTCAGAAGGTGGTGTGTAGGTAGGAGTCCCACCACCTCCTCACTTTATCCTTCCAGTCCATGCTGCCTGGCCATGGCATAGCAGTCTCATAGTGTCCTATTGATAAAAACACCTTCGTTCTCCTTTTTTGGCTAAAATTGCTGGCAGTTTAGGCAGATGCTGTCAGGTCAGACACTTTACTCACTGTAAATGCGCATGATCCAGGAAAATGCATAAATCAAATTTGGTTTTAGTCTGACCATACAATTATTCTTTCTGTGAAGAAGAACACTTATTTCACAAGGGTTCCCGAGGAGTCTGATGGTAGTGTTTGAGAAATAAGAGTGCTACTGAATGCAGCTAATGGGGTGTCTCAGTGTAAAGCCAGTGGACAGTGTGTCCACTCACCTACAAGATGTCCATGTCCAGAATTACTGATACGAGTGAGAAAGTACTGCCATGATGCTTAATCATTTTTGGTTTAGATGGTGGCTTCTGCCTTTTTTCCTGAAGATACACTGTGTTAACAGGAAGGCTTCCTTCAATACTCACTGTTTAAAGTACTGAATATTGTCATCTTGTTTAAAGTTTATATGTATTTTATACTGTTTATTCTGTCAAATCCCAAACTGATATTGAGCTCAGGAGGGCTGGCTGGACCTGTCTACGCTTACCCCCTGAGTCTCCAAAAGGAACAATCCCTATGTATGTATAAATGAAAAGTTGTCCCGTCCTAGTGAAAATGAAACCTGACCTTTTGTTTCATTATTAATGAACACACCAAAACACATTTATTAAATCTGCACTTTTTCATTACTCCATATGTTTCCTTTTTCCCAGCCCATGTCTGACATGTGACAGTAAAGCACAGCGTGATTGTCCCTAGTGCCTTCTCCCTTGTGACTTCCTGCCACCTGCTTCAAAGCGTTAAACAGATGTGTAAGTGTAAAGCATTACAAAACTCATCTTTTCAATCATTTATCACCTAAAAAGAATCCAAATAAATCTGTGCTTTGGTTAAGCATTTTTTCTGCTCAATGCAAAGAAGAAAGGCACTGTAGATTTTAGGAAGATTATGTAGCAATAAAATATTCCATATGCACAGCAAGTCAGATTATCCATTTATATCACAGGTGACCATTAGGCACTTTATTTCATATCACATCTTGTTTATTTTCCTTTAGTGATCAAAATATTCCGCTAACATGCAATAGGATTTCTCTGGAAGATAGTTTTTTGACAGAGGCATTGCATTATTCATCATCAAGTGAAGAGGAAAATTTCAATTGCCAGTTTCTGGTAAATGTCTAATTAAGAAAGGGGACTTCTGAGCCACAGACAGGCGCCACAATCATTAAAGGGCAGTTTTCTGAAGATTATGAGTCTCCAGTCTGTCAAGCAGAGTTTTTCTTCAGCTGAACTAATGCAGCAGTAGAAAACCTTGTCTAGAACAAAGCCCTTGGAATTAACATCTTGTTTAAGCAAAGACATGCCTACTTTGAAGTAAGTGTGATAGGTTCACAACAGTTATTGAGGTCAAGTTTAATGGTAGTGAAGTGACAGAATATAACTTCAACACTACTCTTAATTTCAGCTGCAGCACAGATTGTACATACAGAGTATCTGAAGCCATACAGTGTATTTCAAGCAGACCAGTTTACTATAATTGGCACAACCAGTCCAGTTTTAACACAGAAAACTACTGATATGTAGACCAACTAATTCTCTGGCTGCCTAATTAAGTTTGAGGGTGTGAAAAGCATATGTAGAGAGGCAATTATTTTTGTTTCCCAAATCTTACAGTTTTGATTAGAATTTTTTTTGAGCTGCATATTTATTTTGTCAAGCTTCATTTTCTGATTTAGGATCACATCACTGCTCAGTAGGTTTAAGTCTAGTTAGACTATATCCTTACATCAGGCTGTCTTAATGACTGATTGTTTTAGTTTAATTTTTGCAGATCTAAGCACGTGAATGGAATTCTGATGGTGAAGGGACCTGAATCAATGACCATCTCAGTGCAACTGGTTTGTGTGTGAGTTCTGTTGAAGGAGCAGTCTCCTTGCAAGTGATGCTGCTGGAAGTTGCCAATGAAATATAGTGTCAGTTAGTTCCTCATCACTACCATCTTCTCATTAGAACAGCAATTTGTATGCTGACCTTGGTGCTTTATAACCTTGGCTGTGTCGTATCTTAGCCTAGTTTAAAAGACAAATCCAGCTTGCCCACTATTGTTTTTACCCACAGTCATTTGTACTTGTCTCACAGATGTGCCAGGCCGACAGCATGTGAACAGGGCTTTCAAGTTACTAAAACACTAAAAGGTCACTACAACTGTTTATTTATATATGAACTTTAGTATTTGTGGAAGTTGCCAGCTCAATAACCATGGAGGCAGAAATCTTCTGACCTCGGCCCGTCTGAAGCAAGGGCAATGGCAACGTGAGCTTGTTTCCTGCCAGCGTTTCTGTCCTCATTCTGGGGGGCCGGCCTGAAGGAAGGAGTTAGTCTCCATACTCACTGATCGCATGATTTCTCAGCTGGAGGTGCCAGTTTTGATGGGTATTTTTTATGATATATTCCCACCATGAGAACTGGATGAACTCCCACCATCCTGACTCCTAGGGAACAGCTTTTTGAGCAATATTCGTGCAGTTTTGGTCATCTGTGATTTAAAATTCTATGTTATGATCCTTGGAAATACTGAGTGTCCATTTAGGAAATGATTTCACACCTCCCAAACTGTGTGTGAACATGTGCTTAGTGGGAAATAGGTACTGAGAAAGTTTCCTAAGCCGAGATCTAAATCTTTTTAAATTTTATTTTACAAACTCAGAAGTGCTCTCAGATGATTCATTCTTCTGTCAATTTCCTTCAGTAAAAATTACTTTTGGTCCCCCAGGAATTTGCCTTCAAAGGGAAAGCCCTTATTTCTGTTATTGTTTGTATAGGAGCTGATGACATTGTGAAAAGTGAACTGGTCTAAAACACCCTCCCAATTTTCTGGTTTTCGTTCTTCCCCCTTCCCCTTCTATTTTCATAACCTTTAAAATCTTCTGAAGAAATTTTTCATTTCTATAGAACCCCAAAATCTAATAGCATATCATTACTTCATATGCTGCGTGCAACTGGGAAACAAACCTCAGGATACGTCTAAGATATTATGTGCATCATGTTGCTGCCACAAGCACACTTATTGTCAGTGACATTGTTCTGCATCAAGATTTCAAGCTGCCTCAGTCCCCTTTGTATCTAATACAAAGCACTGATATGCACAGCCACAATGGACTTTAATGACGAGGTGTCTTAATTTGGTTTTTATGATGTGATTAAAGGTACAATAAGGTGTGTGTTCAACAAGAGGGAAGACCATTGTTCTGCATCATTAAGCTCACAGCAGCCCAAAAAGAAATTGTGGGCAATGTGCCAAAGCCTTTAATGAAGAGGATCTCTTTGAATTATCTATGGATGAGGAAGGGATAAAGCCTGAGCCCTGGTATATTTGATCCTCTTTGTGCTCTCTGTTATGAGGACTTACGGAGCCAGACGTACTGGACCTTCTGGAATTGTAATTTATTGAAGCATTAATTTCCCAGCCACACTAAAGCTCTTGGCCTAATAGAGAAAGTGCAGTTATGTCCTATTATTAATTCTTTCAAGTGTTTTCGGAATTCCCACATCTTGGAGTCATGAACTTTTACAAAATAAGGCTTAAGGAGATTTATTTGTAACAATGCTCAGTATTTCCTAAAACCAAGTTATGCAAATTTTGTCTAACTCAGACTTTGACAAAAGCTTCTTCTAGTTTTCTCAGAAATGGCAATGTCATCTTATCACCTGATATTAGGGTTACATGGATGATACCAAATAAAACCACTGTAAGAGGTCTTTGTTCTCACTAGCATATATTGCAACTTTTGTCTTTTATATTCTGCTATTTTACATGACAATGATTCTTCATTTCCCTCACCATTAAATTTTAAGTGATGGCTTTTATGTGTAGGTTACATTAGGATGCATTTTTATAGTTCCAGTGACATTTAATTATCTGGATGTAATCCATAAGGTATAGGACTCCCTCCCTCCTATCTTGTGAAACAGAGAAATCAAAATAGCACCCTGCTAAAATAATTTTATGCAATAATTTATATTCTGGAATAATCGGGGATTATAGTCTTAAATAATTCAGGTTCTACTATGTTAGGAATCCCAGCTTTATAGGATTACATGCACCTCTCACTTCTGTGGAAGCTGGGGGTATTCCAACCATGTTTCCCAAAGGACTTCCATGCTTAAAAGTTAATCACAAGTGCAGTGCCCTGTGCTCTACACATTGTTGAAACAAGGCTGCAGCACTTTGCAGGTTCATTTCTAAATCCAACCTAGTGCCAGGGGATCTGCACCCGCAGCCAGCACCGGATAGTTCAATCAGCTCAGATATCAGTGAGACTGTTCCTGTGGCTGAGTTTTAAGGACATGTATTTAAAGAATGTTGTCTTGCATCTGTTGAGAGATGTCAATAACTTGCAAAGGTTCTCTGCCACCTTCATTTCTCAATGACAATTGTACAAGCTTCCTAAATTATCAAAACATTCATAAGATGTTGCTGTCTGAGTTTGTTCTGATTGTTGCGCTTCTGAATGTGATTCACAATCCTTAAACCCAGACTGAATGAAAACTTGGTGACCTTACGGGACAAGTAGCTACTACCAACAGCCACTGCCTGATCTGAACAGAGCATTCACACAAGCAATACCGGGCACCAGGTCTGCTGCTGTAGACAGCATCTGAAGCTAGTTGTCAGTACCGAATAAAGTCTGAGAAACCTGATTACCTCTCTCCGACATTCTTCCCATCACATGCCTAGGAGCTTAGCAAGTGGAAGTGAGCCATTATAAATAGAAATGACAGTAGACACATCTTCCTATTTGCTCTCACAAGTTTTTTTCTTCCACAAAGCGTGAGTGTCCTTTGGGTGAGCGAGCAAAGATTAGATCAAAACTTTGCCTTTAAAATTTAATCACTTCCTTACCAGCATAACATACAAACCACATATTTTATTCACTTTGTTGTCAGTGACATCAGTACCTGGGATGAGATGCAGGGGGTGACACAGTGAGGACACAGGATTTCTTTCACTCCGCCGAGCAATCCCCTCTGCCGGTGAGCGCCAAACACAGCAGCGCAGGGAAATGCCAACCAGCTCAACACCCCTGTGACTGCCCATCATTGTCACTTACTCTAAACCACCTCAGGAGCGGCAAGGTGGTAGAGTACAGCTGGAAGGAGCTGGGAAGCTTCTGTGTATCATCTGGAGCATTCATACAAAGAACCCGCTTCACGTTTTCAGAGGTTAACGTAAGCTATCTATGATTATTTCAAGAGAGAGCTGTAGGAGTGTGATCCTAAACACCTTGCCATTGCTATGCATGATTCCATCACACTGTTTGGTCCAAATCGTACTTCAGATGAGACAGAGTGAGAAATTTCAGAAACAGACAGAAGGAAAAGCAGAAACAGGAAACAACGTTTTTGTAATAGAGGATAATGTGTTATCACATTTTTAGAACACTTATCAGATGCTCAATATGAGTAAGTTGATATATAAAGATCTGTAGAACTGTTTTACTTTGCTGTCAAATCTAACTTTTTTATAGCTGGCATGTCTACAAGGTGCAAAAACTACAACTAGACATAAACTTGCATTGACAAGAATAGACACTTAAGACCAGACTGAGCACTGAATGAGTGCCTTCCACAGAAAGAAGTGTCTGTATGTACTCATAAACAGATACAATCCATTCCTTGCACATCTTCCCTAACTTGTTCAAAGCGTGTGTGACCAAGCCACGATCCTTGTTAAGAAATCTTCCCTAATGCACACTGGAGAAATTAACAACAGAGCCCTGTTTTGTGATGGAAAGTTTTGTAAAAAGTCTGATGTATAATAGCATACATTTAAATACTCCATATTCTGCCAAGTGCGAATGGGAAGGTACATCATAAAAACATAATCATTCTCATACACTTATCAATAAGGCAACCCCCCTTTCATTGCCACTTGTGTAAGCACTTTTTGGTATTCTGTTTTCCCTGTCATTAACAGTGGTCACAAGCCCAAAAGAGAATATTTGTTTCTAGAAATGAAATCTCATTCTTTACCTGACAAACTTCATACAGTAATTTGTACTGTTCCTCCTGCTTCTGCAGAGTGCACAGGCTGCATCCCATGTTTAAGTAAGTGGCAGAAATAATCTTCCTTATTCACCAAAGCAGCCACAGCAATCTCTGTTAGCAAGCATGCATGCAGGTATCCCTGAGACCCCAGGTGAGCGGGCTGAACCGCAGCGCTTCCCGGCGGTCTCACGCAGGCTGCTGCAGAGTCGCGCTGCACAGTCGCTGTGCTCTCTCCTTCCGTGTTCTCCCTCCGTCCTTCCCTGGCAGCACGCAGCACTCCCTCTGCTGCTCTGCCGGCTGCCGCACTGTACTCCAGCGCGCACACTATATACTGCTGCTCATGCATATTAATCAGCTCTCATTGACTATTCATAACAGACAGTGATACAGAAGCTATAATTGCCAGCTATGACAGCTGAAATTTCTCTAATTAACAGGCAAGTGCTTCAGTAGCTGGCATAATAAAAGACACTAACAATTTTGTAAACCATTTTGTAGCAATTACAAATAAACATGACTACGTTTTACTATGGTCCCTCAGGATAATTCTTAACATATTTAAGCAGGCTGCGAGTACAGTTTAAATGCAAGTCACAATGAAATGAACATAGTGGTACAGAACTCAGTGGTGGCTGTGGCAAAGTTGAATAGGCTTAGTAGCATTTATTTTCCTTTCCTACTGTGGTACCATCTGAGAGCCTCAGTTTTACAGCAGGAGATGACTGAACAAGGCATTTAGCAAGAAGAGAAAGGGCATCTCTGTCCCTGAAAGCCTACACACAGCCTTAGGACCTGCTACAAAGCAAAAGAGATCTATGTGAATGTATATGAATTCAGGGAAAAGAAGAAAAGAAGGAGTGCCTTGGATTAATATTTATAATTGTCTTTAGTTTAATATCTATACAAGTGAAAAATGGGCATCTATGCTACTGACTCTCACTGTATTTGAAGAGTGTAACTAATAGTTTCACATATAATTTGTTACATTAAAAATATGAACTTTACCAGATTATAAAAAGATATGCAATAAAATAAGTTTGACATTTATAAGTATGCAGTATGTGAGTGCCTAGATCCACACTGAACCTGTGCCATAGATGCAAAGGATAAAGCATCAGTGAACTGCCCAGTGAACTAGAAAAGTACTCATAAGTCATAATCTTTATGGATATTTTCCAGTCTGTAGGAAACACTGCCTTGTGTTATGAGTTTAGATTGACCATGTGTTCCCCAATAGTTCAAGCATTCAGAAGGTATGCATTTTTACAATCCTTATTTCAATTCGTTCTGCTACAAAGAAGAGCAGATGATAGAACAGCTAGGAATGAGACCAAAGGTACAGTTCTAATGCAGGTGTTGCATGGCAAAGGGCCTCGATCTTGTGCTGTGCTAATCTAACTGGGTTCTACCTATTTGCTTAGTGAGTTTCTGTGGATGACAACAGAAATGTTGTGCAAGGATTATCTGCAGCTTTTATGCCCAAACTGTACATAGGTATCTCGCTGTAGGTATCTTGTAGGATACCCAGCTATTGCTACACTTGTACCGACTCACAGTTTGCATTAAAATGATCAGCTCCTGAAACGTGGTTCATGCTGGCCATATGTGTTAGTACTAAACCTCAGTAAACAGACACCGTGGCAAGAAGAGGTCCCTTAACTCTGAGCCTGTGTCTTGGTAACAAAATCTACCTACCTACAGGAAAAGAAAGAAAGGAGACATCTTCAAATCCCTGCAAAACATCTGAAAGCAGGTAGGGACTCCATCCCTGTGCGCGACTAGGATATTTCTCTGGCAAGATCACCGCTGCAGTGGTGGTAGAACTTGCTAAATTAGAGCAAGACAGGTAGCCTGGACCTTACTCTTGGCCCTGTAAGCTGAAGAATGATTCAGGCTATCCTGGTTAGAATCACAGAATACCAGGTTGGAAGGTCCAATGTTTCTTAGCAAAGCTTATCTCAGATACAGCAATGACATACCACAGGCTTCTCCAAAGCTGGTTGAAAGCCAGTGGCTGTGGATCCTGAACAACTGGAAAGTTCTTGCATGAGGGAACTGGTGTTCCCCAACAGCAGAAAAGATGATGGTGGTAACTGAATGAAGAAAAAAAAGAAGACCCTAGTGAAACTGTAAGAAAATCTATGGCTTTGATGAGCTAGTTTCTGATTCTGTAATTTAATTAAGCAACTTCGGATAAAACTTTCAAAACTGTTGCCTATGATTTGGAGTCTTTTCATGCAATTCAGTTTCTTCTTAAATACTGTTTGCTATTGAAGTGTTATTGTTCAGTTCAGGTGCCTGAGTTCAGTCAGGATTTTCTTTAGCAATAGCACCCAGCTGGATGTGATTAGAAATAGAACAGAAACACGCAGGATATTTCATTTCCAGTTTCAATGGAAATGCACCTATTGGTTATTTTCCTATAGCACCATGATAGACTACATGAGGTAACACTTCATCTGATTGAGAAAGATTATCTGTAAATCAGGAGAATAAGCACAGGATTGTTGTTTTTGATGTAGGAATGGAGGGATCCCATCCATATGATGTTTCAGATTCTTCAGCTAACAAAGCCTAAGCACGTTACTCAGCACCAAACTGTGGCTTATCGGTGCCGTTGGCTTCATTGCACTGTTGCTCTGGTAAATAGCTAGCCTGACAGTCAGGCCAAGGCTTATCTCAATGGAGATGTTTTCCATTATGGAAATCTGAGTTGCATTTCTCTATTCATCTCACAGGCAGAAATGGTAGTATTGCCTCAGGTTAATATAGACTAGTTTGTACAGTGCTTTGCCAAACTTTAAACATTTGGGCTGTAAACTTGTGTTCTGGGCATTGTCCAAGGCTGATTTTTGCTTTTAATGGTATACTTGAGCCAAAGTGTTTCAGTCATGTCCAAGAGTAAGATTACAGAAAAAACCCCAATATTGTTTGCCCATGTTAAGAAATTCTGGATATGTTTTCTTCAAGAAAGTTTCTCTATCAACATAATTTGAAACAAGAATTTGAAGTTTGGCACAGGGACAGTTTGTGTTGTTCCTGTGAAATCTGCTAAATTTGGTCAGCTTTTAAGCTGTTGCGGTTTGTATGTTCTCAGTACAAAGTTGCTAGGAGTTTCTGGTTTAATCCTCATGAGACTTCTGCCACGATAAATGAGTCTGGTGGGTGATGCCAGAAGGTCTGACAAGACCAGTTCCATTTCCTAATTGCTCTTTGTGACGTTTGAGGACTTGATACCAAGAACAAAGAGATCTTCTCAGTGCTCTTCACTGCTGGACCCAGCCAGCCAGAAAAAATCCCCTGTGCTGTCCGGGATGGAGCGGATGTTAACTGTGTGATTACACTTGCTTTATAACATATGTATGAGTTACAGGAACCCTTGTCCATGCATGCTGTACGTGGTGAAGGTAAATAGTCTTCCTTTGGTTTGTCCACATAAAGCAGCTCGTTACAGGATCTGTCATCTGTGTTAACAGTGTGTCATGTGTGGTCTCACCAGTGTGCCACAGATAATGAGCTTAGCAAAATGTACGTGTAGTGGATGGCTTATATCACGTGTAATGTGAATATTATAGTGATCCCAGCTGAGTCGGAGCAATCCAGACTGAATGGGAAGTTGGTGAGCCAGCTGACTAGGAGCAATAGTAAATAGCCTTTGAATATACAAGGTGCCAGCAAAAGCTTTCATTAGCATTTATCTAGATCACTTGCTCCCTGACTGATCACATGTGCCCAAGTCTGCAATAAACCCTTTTACCAAGATACCTGGCTCTGACTATCCGACATTTGTTTTTGTGTCCACAAGCTAATTCCCAAGGAACAGAGGAGTGGAAAGCAGCCAGTCTGCGTGGGCCACCACGAAGGGCAGGGTGCTGCTCTTGTCTCTGGGAAGCTGGATGTCCTGGACAGACAGGTGGTGGTGATGAGGGATTCCTGCCACAGACCATAGGCTGGTTTTGCTGTTTGTATTTGTCTTAGTTGCAGCTCACAATTTCTCAGCTTGTAGCTACAAGCCCAGTATATGTTTCACTATTTAAATGTTTTATTTATGTTACCATTAAGCTGTCAGGTGTTGGCAGGTAAGGGGAATCTACAGGAGACCAGTGCACTTGAGGCGTCCTGCCTGTCTACATGGGATGGTGAATTAGAATAAAGAGGGAAATAAAGCACTCATGAGGGACCTGCACCCTGGAGGGGAACATTATTAGGGAACTCAAAGGCCAAAATGCTCTCTCTGCCAGCTTTTCAAGGGTAAGGGCTTCGGCTGCCAAGTGTTGGCTCTTAGACAGCAGTTCCCACCAGCAAGAATAAACTCATGTCCTTTGTGCGAGGAGCAGATGGCACATAGCTACTTCACAGATCTGGGCAGACACCAAACACTTGCACTTGGTTCTGGGAGTTCCTAATGTTTGAGTGACTGAGTGCAATATTAGTAACGGTTTGGCATTGTTTATTTTGTTTCTTTAAATGCAAGTTGGCTTTCCCAGTATGCAGTAACCATTTAATGTTGTATTTTTGTACATATACTTAGCAGGCTCTGTTTAAACAAACAATTCCTACTTAAGCAGCGCTATTATGGAAATGTTTGCTTAATGTATCAATACTTTAATTACTTTTCTTGTTTTTACAAATATTTAAGACATGGGAAACAAAAGCTAGGGAAGAGAACAGCTGTGACTATAAATAATTCTAACATTGGTGTGCTGTATAAACAGAAGTCAGGAAACCGTACAGATGATGAGTACATAGAGTGGTGCAAAAAGAAAACCGTGCTACACAACTGTGCTTTAAAGTAAGTATCTGGAATTTTTCACTGTGTTAGGATGCTTCCAATTATAGCCATTGGGTTACCTCTGTTAAAGCTTGAGCGCCTCTGCTGAGAATGTGGTTAGATTGGAGTTCTGTTTCCCTCTGTTTATTGCAGATTTTCAGTACTACAATTCACTGATAGCTCTGAAGTGTTGAATTCTTAATAATACATTTAATTAGTGTGGCTCTACTTTAAAAATACCATTCTGAAAAGTCCTTTGTTGAATACGTGAAAGCAAACCAGGGTTTTCTACGGCATTGTGCAGGCACACAATTAAATGCATACACTAAATATAACAGCAAAAAGATCTCAATTCTGTATTATTTTTTGCATGTGGGCATAGCAATCTGCCTGTGCTTTGGAAGCCTCAAGTCTGGAGCCAAAATATTTAAACTAAAACATACCACAAGAGAGGATGTGAAAGCAAATGTAAAACTTTGGCTTTATTCCCATCAGTTAATGTTGAAGTCTTGAGATCCTTATTTGCTCCACTTAGCATCTCTGAAAGGGTTCCAGTTCTCAGAAGTAACTTAAATGAAATGATACTTCTCGTTAAACCACTGAAGGAACTGTTCTGTCCTGTAAACTCCTAAGGAGTCTGATTCCTCTTTAATTTATGCCACTTGAGAAAGACAGTAACATTATAGGAACATTAGAGCAGCATCACTGTAAGCACTGCAAAGTCAGTAGATACAAGAATGCTATTGTGTTAATTCAGTCTTTCATGAAGCAGAAATGATGAGGTCAGCATAGGGTAAATAACTGTTTAATACGCCACTGAGACCTTACGATAGGGTGAATTAGGATGCTAAGAGCTGACCTATGGCCTATGAAACTCCTCCTACTGCGGGCTGCCTCTTTGGGTGTCTGTTACAGCAGTGCCAAGAGGCCTTGGTCAAAGATTAAGACAAAAGGCGATCTCTGAACCAGAGAATGTACACGCTGGATTTACAGTGATAACACTGTGATAGAAGTGGGTGAAACAGGGCTTTAGCTACTGAGGACAGAGAATGAACTAATCAAAAGGGAGTGCTCTTTCACCTAATCATAAACCAGCTCCAAAATCACCATCTGCTAGCTACGATACTTCAAGCCTGGCAATGCGCAAGTGAGGGACCTAGAGGCAGATCACACCTTAAAGAGTTGTTCTTTAGCTCAAATCCCCAATGCACTATCCTTGTCCATTTTCCCATTCATGACACAATGCAGTCAAGCCACTATGAACCACAAAAACAAAAGTATGGAAGACTTGCATGCAGATAAGAAAATCTGATTATAGGCTGGATTTGTGTTCTAAAAGCTTCTTCCATGTTAGCTGAAACCTCAGTTTCCTCGCAGAAAAGCAACTTTGATTTTCTGGGCTTGAGACTGAAACAGCCAAGCTCATCTCTCTAATTTGTTACGCGTTATTTAACCAGATAGCTTCTGTTTAAGAAGAATGACAAATTAAAGCTTGGACAAATTGTCAGTTTTTTGCATGGTAAAAGAGCTGTGATTTTTGTTAGCAGTTACAAGAATAGGAAACAGAGAACTAAAAATATTGAAAGGAAGAAAGTGGATAATGAAAGCATAGGAGTGTGGAGTCAAATGTTAGTTATACACTTGCGTTTATAAGGTTCATGTGTTCTCAAATCTGTAATTACTTACAGAGCACATATCTCCATTTTGATTTTGCTTTTTGCTATGAGATGTCACTTTAGAGGGATAGCATTGGTAAGCACAGACTGCTGTAAGTGATGGTTCATTTTAAAAGTGCTAATACACTTTTAATAATCTCAGAGCAAGCAAAATGATTCACTGTACTTGAATGCTGCATAAAAACGATTGACATAATGCTTAATCTTTAAAACTGATAGACACATACCCAAAAGCTAATAAAGTTCATTCTAATACAAACGATCAAGTAAAATAGTATATCATAGTCTGTGTTAGCTTTGGATCCTGATCATATAACTGTAGCCCAGGGACAAAGAAAATTGAAGTGATTTAGAAAGGTACCCAGTAGGATATATCTGATATTAGGCAGTCTGCTGAAGCAAAACAGTAATGTCAGAAAGATACAAAGGTAAAAAATCCATTTGAATGTGTTCAAATGCTTCCACTCTTTGACCTTAATGTCTCCAGATGAACTCCCATTAGGGTCAGCTGAATAATACTTAATAATATATGGCCAGAAACTGCCAAGACCTGCTAAGGATCACAGCCTCCACTTACTTCTGTATTTTAACTACTGTATTCATATTACGAATTTGAAGCCATTTCTATTTGCAAAGGTATTAACTGTCATTTCTCAGTTTTTACTGCTCCACACTTAATTTGGAACACAGCAAAACAGGAATCCCATCTATGGCTCATCACGTTTTATACTAACCATCTAATGAAAAGCGTCTTTGGGAGTATTAACTATTAATGGTAAATGGCAGTCAAAATGGAAAGAATTGCTTATATGTTTGCCATTGTGCTCATTTCTAGGTTCAAGTGGACAATAAGGAATCTGACTGCAAATTCACTGGCAGAGCTCCTACGCAGAAAAGACCCAGAAGTTGAGCAGACCTTAAATGAAACTGCATTTAAGACTTTTAGGAACAAAGGAAAAGTAAGTGTTCATTTCTGTCTTTGAGCTGGGAAAGGTGCATCTGTGCTGAAGGAGATTGGCATTAGCTCCAGCACTGGTCAGTGTGATTAATACCACTGGAGGCACACAGAGAGGCCAGCAGTGACCGCAGGACTCTGCTGGGTGTGTGAAGCAGCAGTTGTCTCTGCTTCAGCGAAACTGCAGTCAAGAGATTAGATGCATGGGGTAAGAGGAAAGAGCAACAGAGGCAGTTTGCAATCCCAGAGGCAGGCCATGCCTGTGCTGCAAACTTCACCTGTGCATTCACAGCACCAACTATGAGTTAATCTTGAAACTGTGGAAGAATACAGAGGATGGCTGAGGTCCTATTGAGTGCTTTAGTGTTTAGCATATGAAATACATCAACAATATAGCATCATATTTGGTTTCTGTTTATCCTCCTTACAATATAATCTCACCAGCATATGAAATTGCAGCGAAGCTGGTTCATTTCTTGTTTCATTATGAAATCAATACTATTGCAGTAACATTGATTTGATAAAAGACACTAAGGCATCTGATCTCTGATACAAGAAGGACACTTTTTATGCCTAACTTGGTTCATCTTGAATGAGGAATTCTAGTTCAACGAGTAAAGTCTGCTGTTGGAGGGCACACAGTTCCTAACTTTGTTCCTTTTATAGGTAACATTACTGAGCTTTATCTTCAATAGCAATGGAAGTGATTTCCTTCTGTTATTAGCACTGTATTTCTGTGAAGCCCTGTGAGTCAATGGGAGGTTACATGTTTACCTTAATGAAAAAGATAAATTACTTTCACAGGTTATTGTATTGGCTAACTGCACAGAGTTATTATGTAGATATACTTCCTCTGCAATTTCTTCCCTCAAAATACATATTCTGATAACCACTATTGATTACACAGTATTGAAAAGAACACACAAATACAAACCTTTGATACAAGAAATAGGAAAGTACACAGGCAATCAGGCACAGTAATGAATACTAATAATAACCCAGGAATGATCATTCCTATTGGAAGACACATTCCCCCACTAATCTTGTAGTTTCCAATGAAGCCCCAGAGCTGCAGGCTTTCCACAATACACAAACTGTATTCCACTTTTCCTGCAAACTCCTCTGCAAGCCTCCTGAGAAAGTAAAACACACGTGTTTCTCCGCATTTCTCTGCAGAAATAGACCAGTGTCCTGAATGAGAATTTTACAGGCAGAATGTAAGTTAGAAGACAAATATTAATTAATGAGATTATCTCATAATGCACAAAATAAGTGGTTGTGGTTCTTCCAAAGTCTTACTGCGTGTCTGGAATTCCTGTCCTGCTGGCTATCTGCAGTATAGTACTGGGTTGGGAAGCTTGAAAGTTTTTATGATTTATGGGATGACTGTAGCTTTGCAGGTTAGTTTTCTATGTTGTGGTTATTGTTATGGTGGGTTGTGGCTTGTCTAGTTTGGGGTATCAGGTGTAGCTGAGAAATAAGTTAATGTTTCAGTGAAATTTCTTATCTGCTCTCCGCTTTTGTTATCCTTTGTTGCTCCCCCAAATAAGAGGGCTGGTGCACAGCTCCCTGCTTTCTGTTCAAATCATTTTTGTCTGCTCTGACCATGATAATGATACAAAACATGCTTTTTCTAGGCTAGTACAATGTAATGAATGCACTGGATTGCATGTACATGTCTAGAGGCACAATCGGTTCATGGCCGGAGGGAAGAAACTCTAGATTTCCAAGAAATGCACCTATGAAAGCACTAAGTAACTCACAAATAAAGCACAGAAAATGGGGGTGCCTACTTAAAATACAAGATTGGTTGCCAATATGACAATCAACACAATTTCCTATGCCACTTATGATCTTTTTCTGTTTATCTGCTGCCGTTAGAAGGTTACAAAATACCACGCGTATATTCCTAAGTCTTTGAAAATCAGGTTTCTGTGTGCTTTCTTTGAGTTTCATGTTCTTAGAGAAGGAGAGAAATTACAATAATTACAGTTTAAAATATTCTCATTTCATGGTGTGGCTAACAAGTGAAACTACAAGTAATGATGTAATCCAACATGTCAAAAAAGAAAATGAAAAGAGGAGACAGAAGGCAGGATGGAGCCAAGGGATGCGATGTGCCATGTCATCTTCTAATTAACTAACTGATCCTTTAAACTGTCAAAATCAGCAAGGAACTCCATGGCCCAGTGTCTTATTAATATTCATACTAGGCCACTAAAAGCGATGATTCTACTCCCAGTGGTTATAGTTAAACATTAAAAAAGAAGAAGCCAGGCTAGCCAGGGCTGCAGCAGCTTCACGTTCATAAGGAAATGAAGGCAGGCCACCCTGCTTCCGCCAAACCTCTGCTGGGGGATATTCTCTGAGGATGCATATTGATTTCTGGATTATTATGGAGGTTGTATATTGAAAAAAACAATTATTTTTCTTCTTGCTATGCGCTGCCACATTGTTAATCATGGTGTGCTCCATGTTGTCAAATGGAAGATGCATGTAACGCTTTGTAATATGAGCCCATTCTTAATTTTGCACACACCAAATGAATCCACAGTTAATAAACCCGTCATTTAGAGGAATGGGTGAACTCATTTTGCCTTATAGGATGCAATTCAGGATTGGTTTAGCAGAAATCTGAAGCCTGCAAGAAAAATAATCATCCATAATCTTCTTATAATACAATTATTCTCTTACATTTCAGACTGCCAGTCTTTTCCCAACTCCCAGTAAGCAGTGTTTCCTGAGCCTTGAAGTCTAAGGGAGCAGCTGACATTTGGTTTCTCCATTCATTTTCTGTTTAATTCTTCATGGCAGGACAACGCTTTAAAAAGTCAAATCCTGTCTGCTCTTCATTGCACGTACCATTTTGGGGCCCAGTACAGGTCTGCCATGGACAGGGATGTGTCTGTGTGCAGTCGGAGATGGGGATGAGGAAGGAATTCAGCACGCTCTGAAGTCAAAGGCAGTTTTGGCATCAGCCTTGTATAAGTCATTTTAACTATGAGGGGGAAGTTAATAGTAATTTTAACTATTTTGAGGGCAGTTAATCCCATTTTACACTTGCCATTTCTATCTGTGCATGACACAGTAGAAAGCAATATATTATGCAGCACTTAATAGCAGTACGATCAGTAAAGGAGTAGCTGAGCCATAAATCAGGTGCTATACCTCTAAATGAAAAAATAATTAAATAGTTTGAATCTCATTAATTGATATCTTTGATTTAATTGACCTACCAAAGGAAAATACCTTGGGTTACCACCCTGCTCCAGTTCTCTACTGTGCCCTTTACCAGTTTCCTTTGATATAACTTTTTCACGCTTTCACACAGCACCTAGAGGACATAAGCTTTGCATCAACCACCTTTCACAGCCCTCTGCAGATCCTTGTCCCATGGGAGCAGGCAGGGCGAGGAGCAAGTGCTTACTGAGTAGAGGAGCCTGGCTCCTCCTGATGCTGTGGGCATCTGCGGCAATCCTGCATCCCTCACCAGCCACCAGGATCATGCTAACAGGCTGACTTTGGATTCTCAACACAAAGTCCTCTCAAGCTTAAGCCACAGGAGGCCAGTTTTTGGTAACTTAACTAACTGCCCTTGGGGCTTCTCTGTCAGCTACAGGCTGTGCCCTGGAGCAGTGTCAGCATAGCAAAGTCCTGCACAGGCCCCTGGGACCTCAGAAGTGGTGAGGAGCTCATGTCACTTCCGTGAGAACAGTCTTTCCTGATCATGAATACACTAAGCCTGCACCTAAGATGTGCATAAAAACAGACAGGCTGTGCCTATGGAGATCTGGTATTTGTCTGAACAGCCTCTCAGTGCTTTCTCACCCCAAAAAACCCTAATCTCCAAGCAAAGACATCAACTCAAATATTTAACATCACAGATTTTATTCCATTGCTTAAGCTCTGCTATGGATGAAAGGCTGACTCAATAGGAAAAAAAATAGAAATTAAAAACTCTAAACTGTGTATCAGCCAGGTTAACATCAGGCGCTTAGCTGACACAAAGACTGGTTTGGGATATTAATGTCTATCTGTTTCCCTGCTGGCCTTTATATTAAATCTATTCAAGCAGTTTATAGTCTTTATTGTGAAAGTTGTCTGAATAAAACCATCTATGCACATTGGCAAATCATTAGGAAACAAGAATCTGGAGTCACAGCAATGCTGTATTCAGAACTAGACTGTTTTTCTCCAGTAGTTTGTTGGCTTATTTTGTGCTTCTGTCAAGCAGTTTAGTAGAATAGTATCTTGTTCACATGCAGTTTTACAGCGATTCTTCATCTGAGAGTGTTAAACACCCTCTACTTGAAATCTGCTTTAAAGGAGAGGAAGCTGACTTGACCTTTTTCAGTCTTTTCCAGTATTTTTCCATAAAGGATCACATACAGATACAGTCATAAACACTTTCCTGTATCTAGTATGTGTTCCTTAATTAATGCATGCTTCAGAAAACCTTTCCCATAACTTGCATAGGAACATTTATGTTTCAAACATTATCCATTTAGTTTCAGTGTTTACTTGAAAGCATTTCAAACATTTGCTATCTCTGCACTTGTATTTTCTTCTTTATTGTACTATTAATTTTGTTTTGAATTAGAAAAGGGTAAAAAACCAACTTTGGATAATAAGACTTTCCTAAATTCAAGCTTTACTGAAAATACTTCTTATGCAGGAGGTAGCAGGGCCAATAGTGTGTGAGGATCCTCTGCTTGTAAAGTGGGGGATCTGTACACAGATTACATTCAAATACATTTGAGTCTGTGGAAAGAATGGGATTCCCAGCACTCCTCTTTTTAGCTTCCAGAAAAGTCTCTGATTAAGCTCTGCTGAAAGGCTCCCAGTTCTGCTTGTCATTCAACAGTATTTTAATGTGTCCCCTACACGTTGAAAAGACAGCCGTCTTCTCGTCATAACAATATCCTGTTGATGCACACACTATAGTTGTAACTTAATGTATAATTTATGAATTAGGTTTTTCAATAGTCTGTGAGGGGGTATATTAACTATACATGTTTTGTAAATTTTCCATCTCATTTTGGCACAGGATAAGTTATCAGTAATCTCAGAAGAGAGATATATGTGTATGAGTGTGTGTGCATATTTTATGTTGGTAATATGTATTTATATCATGGTTATCTAGAGAGCATGTCAGAAAATACACACACCTCCAATTTTACCTGATTTTATTGCAAAATGATAGTAAGGGTTTTCTGAAGGACTAAACATTATTGTGTTTGGTAGATTCCTTTAACAAGCCACTGCTCAATTGTGTTTGTCCTCGGCTTGTTCTTCTGCATAATTTAAAAGACAGCTGTCATAGCTACATGCTATCCTGTCTAAAATCTGACATTTGTACAGTGTTAAATAAACCCCATACTGTGCTCAGCACTCTAATGTGAGCCTCCCCCTTACCAGCAGCCATGGCTGGGGATGCCCTTGTAGGGTGGTAGAGCACAGAATTGTGCAGGCTGGGCTTTAACAAAACCTGGTTGTACTTTGGGAAAGGGTTAGAAGTTAAGGGTGATATAAGATGAGACCGTACACTGCTGTTTGCTGGCTGAGACGTGGTGCTGTGTCTGCCAGCAAGGAGGTCTGGGTGGTGAATGGCTGTGCCATCACTGGGCTACTCAGGAAATGCCCCATCACCTGAAGCTCACCCCAGGATTGGGGTATGTGGCTAATCCACAGCCTGAAAATGGTTTAGAGGAATAATACTGAGAGAGCTTGAATGGAACAAAATGCTGGAAGAACAACAGCAAAAACTCATCAAATCATGTTACACTATAAGAATGACCAGGAGTTTCTTCAGAAAAAAGAGTTCAAGTTAATTGCATGGTAAAGACCATGAGATCAGGATCCTGGGACTCAGGATCTGATTTATGCACTGCAAATGTGTATATCCTTTAGAGAAAAGGCCATTTCCTGTTTAAAAATTTAAAAATGCTTGATTAGAATCTGTGGATACCAAACCAAACGCATTACACTACTTAGTCCATTAAAACTCTGAAAGCCTGTTACTTATTGTACAGTGATGGATTGATTGTATTTAATCTTTCCTCCTCTGAAGTTGTTTTCATTTCCTGCAGCAGTGTGCACCCCCAGCAACAACACCCGAGCTCAGAGTGTTCACTGGCCACTGCTGCAGCTGATTATAAAAGTCTATTGTCACTTGTAGCTGTTTTCATATAAATATTGTCCATTTTATGAATCCTTATTATTCTCATTGTAAAGCAGCATGAAGGCTGGAGCTGGATGGTAATAAGGGTACCTGAGCGAGCAACAATGAAAACTTCGTATCTTTACCATTAAGTCAGTGTCATAAGCTCTAATAACATTCACATGTTCTCTGCACTACATTACTTCATGAAAAGCACTTTTTAACTGAAGCTAACCACAGAGTAAGCATGTTTCTTAGAGGGGAAAGAAAAAGAAAGGCGATCTTGACATTTACTGTATTTGTCCAATAATTGTTATTTACCAAGTAACAAAGGTAAATACTCTTCTTGAATTAACTTTCCCTGCTGAATAAATACACATAGGCAATGCTGCAGCCAGACCCTTTCTTTCTCACACTACTCGTGGATGTTTTGTACAGCTGAGGCTCTCTTAGAAGTGGTGTTCAGACCAGTTAAAGGAATTTATAGAGTAGAAACAATCCTGAAGTTGGAGCACAGTGCAAAGCCCTGGTATGGAACATTAGTGTCATAGATAATTAATTTCTGTACAGATAAAGCTCAGAAATTTTTTCATGTGGAGTTTCTCAGTCAGGGCTAATTTCATATTTAGGTCTCTGTTTATCCTCAGGTTGGTGAACATACAAGCTTCTTAAAGCTGTTTTCCCAGGTCTGTGCTTCTAAGTGATTTCCTATCCCTCTACCCCTCACACACTTAAAAAGACAAAGCTGTAACAACAAAAAAAAGTACTAAACTGCAGTGCCCTGAGCTCATCCAATTTTAAGATAACAGAGTAGGTTTTTAAACAGGATTTGTTCTCAAAAAGGTGGAATACATACAGTATACATCACTTCCACAGCTTAGACTGAGAGGTGGAAGTATTTGCTTGGGTTTGGTTTTCATTTAAAGAGTTCCTATTAAGCGGTATCTACCCTCATTTTCCTCTTAGTACCTTCCGGATAAATTCTACTGGGAACTGGCTGTAACAAGTTTGGGAAAAATGGTGCCAGAGAGTCACTGACTTCACAGTTCATGGAACAGTAAGTCTGGTGCTTTTTGCTTTCTCTTAAGCAGTGACCTACCTAAACCTCAGGATTTATGTTAGCGCTTTTTCAATTTAATGTGGTGATTCAGGGGGCAGAAATAAACAGATGGCTTCTGAGTTCTTCTGCAGAATCTGGATTTGTTGGGTTTCAGTTCAGACATCAAGAACAGTAGGAAAGAAGAATAGGAAGACTTGTTGTTCCACACATTATCCCTGAATGGCAGGAGGGCAGGAACTGTCGTTATAAAATATAATGTAGTCAGAAACCTCCAAAAGGTGTCATGTTGGGATTTTTAAATGCCTAACATTGATTTAATTCAAAATGATGCCCCAATGGAAACAGGATTATTATATCTGTTAACGTATCTCCAGGAATCTAAAAAGCATTGACTCATCAGTCAGGTATAGTTCCTGTTACATCTTTAAGTTCTTCAGTAAGTCATTCTTAAGATAATTGTATCTGATTGTGTGGCTTTTAATAATCACCATTTGTTTGAAGAAGTGAATCAGCAGGAAGGAATCGTGTGAATCTTTTCCCTGCTACTACAGATAGAGCCTTTTAGTTGCTCTGGTAATTACTCAGATCAGTCTACAGGACTTGTGTGATTAGCCTGCAAACTTTGCTTCTACCTGGAAGAGAAAGGATTAATCTTTTCCCCTGTCACAGCACATAGCCGGCATTGTACTCTTGGTCAGGGTGGCAATTTCTTAAGTCTTATGCTTAAGAGTTAAAATCTTGCTTTTGAGTTACAATATAAGACTAGGATTTAAGTATCTGTTTTGTGTGATTAAGAGTAATTCTGAGCAATTAAAGAAAACAGTTCATTTGTGGCAGGTGGCAGAAAGCTAAAGAAGATAATTACTCTTTTTAGCCATCTGTGTTAACTGCCATTAGCGGAATTAAACTGAGATTCACCACTTTGAAATTTGAGGCAAAGTTCCTTTCCCTTAACTACATAATAGAACATTGTCTGAAGTCTAATTACCAAACAAAAGTAAGTTCCCCCTGCTTGCCATGAGGTGCCTATTTGTTATTTTTACTTAAAATGTTGGCACTCTGAGACATGATAAATTGAAGAACTGCTTGTACTGAATGTCTCTGAGTTACATGTTGGCTCTGAAAAACTGTTCAACTTTGAGTGAGTTTATCCCAGAAAGTCCTCATCTACACCATCAGCTACTGCCGAATAAACTTCTACTGAAAAGCAGAAACATTTCTACGCCTTACATCGTCACAACTCTGAAATAACCCAGTACCCCTCCCTATATCTGCTGATGACCCGAGTGCTTACACTGCTGCTCGTAACTCTGTTAAATGATCAGGAGTCACATCACTGCTGAGACATCTATGCGGCAGAAAGGGTATGAGCAGTTACGGAAGTATTTGTTGAGATATGGAAAAATACACATCATCAGAGCAAAAAAGCGAGCATGGGAATGGGAAATCTTTCCTCATACAAGCAGCAGTGGGAGGAATGTACACACAGCATAGGTATTCCTGCCTCTGGAAACCACCAGAAGCTGGCTAGGGAGGTCAAACCTATTCTGTATCTCTCTAGCTGCATAAACAGTATATAGCACCCAGCAGTTACAGACTGATGTAAAGGAAAAATACAATTGCAGCAAAGCAGTCACATCTGAAATTCTAATATTTCTTCTGATGTCTCTAGTTCCTACAAACTGTAAGGAGGCAGCATTTCATCCATATAGTACCTGGCTCATGTTTAACATTCTGGTATCTATCAATTCTGTCTCCTTTATACTTTCACTTTGGGTATTAGCATTCTGATAAAATTCATGTCTCACACTTGTAACCACACAAGAGACAGACCCAGGAGCTGTATTAGCCCAAGAAAAGGTTACTTTGGAACAATTATGTAAGTTTTCCAAGTACTAATGATACTTTTGAGTACTGAAGTTCTTGGGCTTGGGATTTTTTATGGTAAACATTATGCTTAATCACCAGTAGGAGTGATCCCAGCTAATTACTGAATCTTTCTCACTGATTAATACCAACTGCATTTCATTGAAAAATGGGTGGATTATGTTAAGGAAATTACATTGGACTTTAATGACTGTAATGACCATTTTTAAATTTAAGAGAACATTATGATTTCTGTCTTGTGTGAAATAGTTTACAATTGTGTTTTTCAAAACCCAAATCTGCATTTAATGTCAGCACTTGTGTAATTGTGCTACAATTACTCTTTAGCTGGGAGAGAAAGAGGACACCTAGAGGAATACTGCACAACAGGTCTGGCTGCAGAAGGTACCGTTCTGTAAAGGCAGAACAGAACTGTCACCTGAGATGGTCTTTAAGTAAGGCAAATGTTCATAGCATGGTCTTTACTGTGAGGGTGCTGAGGCACTGGCACAGGGTGCCCAGGGAAGCTGTGGCAGTCCCATTCCTGGCAGTGTTCAAGGCCAGGGCCTGGAGCAGCCTGCTCTAGTGGAAGGTGTCCCTGCGCATGGCAGGGGGTTGGAACTGCATGAGCTTTAAGGTCTCTTCAAGCCAAACCAGTCTGTGATTTAGCTGACGTAACAGACATACAAAAGATGGAGGACTGAGGATGGAATCCCCCAAATCTTAGTTCTTATAAGTATCACAGGTATCTCTTAACAGCGTTATTTGTGTGATGGGCTCTCTGATGATAGCATGGGCTACTGCTGCTGGAGCAGCAACTCTGACTTTGCCAGAGGTTTTGTTCTTTTCCTTTTTCAGCAGAATCAGTATGAAGACAGTTCTGCATGGTTTGTAAATACATAGTCTGTGTTGGCAAACTGGGATTAACAAAAACTGCTTTCTGTTGCCAAGAAATAGGAAGTTTCTCTTAGCACAGTATTTGAAGTTGTTGGCAATATGTGAGGAAAACATACCTGGTTAGTGCAAGACCTCTTACTCTGTACAGGGACTTAGAGTATCTCTTAGATGTAGAGAAACAGTGTGCCTTCCTGAGTGCTTTTAGACTTCAGATTTATGCAGTTTGAGGTGCAGACACTATGGACTCCAATGGAGGGAGTATTTATCTTCATTTTTCCAATTACTGACAGGGAAGCAAAGGCTTGTACAGTTGGGTCTGCAGAAATAAAGGACGTACAGTGTAAAATGAGCCATGTTCTCAAGATGGAAATCTGGAGGGTTTATTCCCTTGCCTTCATTTCTGCACCTTGTGAGTCACTTGTGTAAGGAAATAACACATTCTATGTTTTCTCCAGGGCAGCTTCACTGTTAGTCGATAAGGGCAGGGTTCACTTACAGAAAGGCAGATATGAATACCTGGTGTCATCTAAGATGCCTTAAGACACCCACACACCAGGCAGATTAAGATGCAGGACTTACGAGGACCTGCAGCGCTCTGAAGCAGTATCTGTGGGCCAGTCCCAATACTCCAGTGCCTAAAATGCTGATAAACCTGCCTGTTGAGGCAGCAAGATCCCTGTTCAGGTGTTATATGAACACTATTGCCAAGCTGCTCAGACAGCTGGAACAAGCTGAGCTGTGGTTACATCTAGACAAATTAAATATATGTTTGCATAGATGAGATGTGATTCTGTATGAGGTTTCTCCCTGTGTTCATTGTGCTTTGCTCCGTAAGTCATTGCAATGTTCCTTTAGCTAGTGAGATGTCTTTATTTGAAATAAAGAAAATATTTGCTATGGAGGAAATATAAACAAGTTGAATTCTAATGAACAGCTTTATGTTAAATACACAGGACAGTTATTCAAATCTCCTCTATGAACCAGAAATGCTGGAAGTGATGTTGCTAAGCTTGCTTTGCTGTGTAGCTGTGTGTCCTTCCTAGATACTCTTACTTTATTATTCCCTTTCTGAGCTGCGTTCTGGGACTTTAGTACAAAAGAAAGAAGGGAGGGGGAGGCAGAATTTGTGGAGAAGAACAAAAGCCCTTCAAATAACTCTTTTAGGCACTTTTCACACTCTAATTGAATAAATTGCACAGAAAATCCTATGTCTGTAGTATATAACTCCCCAGCTGCTCTCAGCGACTATATCCACAGCTGTTTATATTCAAACTAGGTAATTTAATGCACTTACATCTGTATATATTGTGCAGTGTCTTTTAAAGTCAAATGGCTGTGAGTTTTGACATAGAACAAAGCAAACACCCTGTGAGGAGACACTGCGTCTCTCCTTGGGCCTTACCATTAATCTCTGAATAGGTAAGCAACATTAAAAATAGAGCACTCTGCTGAGACATAAGCTCTGTTTTAAACCAGTGCGTAATGTCACTAACATGACATACATGCACAGAAAAATGTACGTATCGTGTCAGGCGGCAAATCAGCTACTGCCTGGTGCTCCCCAAGGGGAGGGATTCATGCATGAGGCTTCCAAAAGAAGGGTCATGATTCAGTTTGGCAGGGGCATAGCCGGGCCACATTTTGCTTTAATTGCTCCTTGTCATATGAGATGTGGTCCTGCGTGACACTGTGGCTAGAATAATACAGAAAATAAACACACACAATCTCATCTATGCCAGAATCCCGAAGTGCTCTGTTTATTTTGCCAGTGATCATTAAAACCAAAAATAATTAGCGTTTCATTTTTCTCCAGTTTTTTCCCCACCATTTCTTCCTGAGTGAAGTGGGAGTCAATGTAAAGAAACCACAGTACGTTAAACCAGGCTCATTTTTTCCTGGCTGATTTCTAATCTTATAGCCAAACTGCTTGTGCCTCGCTTTGTAACTTCATCAAAACAGGGAAGAAAGGCTAAAGATAATTCTTAAGTCTCCCTGTGAAGCCTGATGGCTAGGAATGTCCTACAGTTTATTCACAGCAGGAAGCAGTGTAATTGTCAGCTCCCTGTTTCTCCCCTAAAGAGTTTTCTTTGGTGGAGGCAGGGAAAAAAATTGTGAACAAGAGTTTACAAATTTGGCATCTGGTACTGCAACTGCAGAGGCTGAAAATGACTCGGCAGCTACAAACTACGGGACAGAACAGCACTCTTGCATGTACTGACACCTCCCCTTTTGCAACTCTGCTGTCCACAGAACAGGCTGGATTTGCTGGAGGTGCAGATTTTTGAACAGGGTAGACTGGGGAGGAAGAAACTGCATGTCCTTTGGTGTGGCTTTGCTGGAGATGAGGAAAATTATAGGAAAGACTGCAGGGCAGTGGAGGCATGGAGTTTTTTTATTAATGCATGACTGAGATACATTCACAGGTAATGCATAAAGCTTTATGCAATCCTATTGTCTGTATATTATTACAGTCATCATGTAGTCCCTTTATTGAGCTCAGATCTCATAAAATGATGTAAACTGACCATGAACGACTGCAGAGGATTCCACTGTCATTACGGTCCCTCTGGGTACAGATACATCCCAGCCTGTTTTATGTGTCCCACTGAGATAGGAGTGCTGCTTTGCAATAGGACCTCTTGCCTTGCCACAGGTCAGTGGGAGATGGCCCAGGGCAGAGGTTATGGTGGCAGCAGATGTGGTGGGGTGGCAGAGGATGGCAGGACCCTTGACAGAGCAGCAGGGCAGGCAAGCAGAGGGGAAATTTCAGACACAACATGAGTGGTGACCCTAAAAGCTGCCCAGGACCTGGACACAATGTCGTGAGTCCCGCAGGGAACCAGCACCCAGAGCCCAGCCACCCTGGTTCTCCAGCAGATCAGTTACAGGCACCAAGAGAAAGGTCTTTGTTCCACTTGTCCCCAGTAAGCTCTCTGACTCCTTGTGCAATTATCATTAAGAGTGTGTCCAGTGTTTGAAGGAGTCGGCCATTTAATTGTATAAAAGCAAAGGTTTAACCACAAAAGCTGCCAGGCACTCCCACAATTATCATTTATCAGCCAAACAGAATGTCCTCGGGTTATGTATTCATCAAATGTTTATTGATTTAAGCTTTGGGCATTTTAAAGGATTAGAAATTATTACTTCTGATTTAAATAGTGTTTAGGGGACAGAAATTAAACATAAAACTGTTTTATAAAGGAACAGATTTTAAAAGAATTGCACAATAGAAATAATAGTGAAAATGAGCCCCTCTCCAGGGCTTTGGAACTAAAAGATGGTCTCTATGTACAGCAAGTAGCCAAGGATCAAAGTGGGCCCATTTTTCACTTCAGGAGAGACTTTGCTCATCTCTGTGACTCCGTTCAGAGTAGTAGAGGATATTATGTCCCCTGAAAATCTTTGCAATTAACAGATACATGGAGGGCAGCTTCTCCTGCTCCTTACCCTGATCTGGTTCTAGCAGACTAATTATTCATAAACACCTGAAAATTACAAAGCTTCCCTGTTTTCAATTCAAAATGCAGACAGCAATCATGGGTTGGGTATTTGAACTTTACTGGGACCAGTACTGGGTCACTCAGGAGAGGTGCTGTCTGCTTATGAAGGAATCTTCCCACCCATTTTGGGGAAAGCTGATCACCACAGAGATGCAGCCATCAGCACACAGTCTGAAAGAGAAATGACGCGTGGCTTGGGAGAACAAAGCACTTGCAAGCTTTGTCCAGGATGTAGACGTAAATATATTATCTATTGAACTGTGTCTCTGAAACAGCTTAATCAGATCAAATAATCCCCTGGACATGGAGCTGATCTTTATGGAGGGCTCAGCGGGGAGGACTCACACGGGCTCAGGATGAGCCACTGAATCAGCCCAGGATGGCCCCTGCCACCAAACACACACTGGCAGAACTAGCTGTGCCCTGAGCAGCCTGGATACACTTTCTGCCTTACCTGCACCTGTCATCTTCCCTTAAAACAGTTCATTTAAGGGTGTGTTTATACATACAAACTTCATTATCATTTAACGTTTTACCTTGACCTTTATAGGCTTGTCCTACCTGTAGTGTGAAATACATTTATAGCTGAAGCCTGTTTTGAGTGAAGGGTATCTTACGCAGCAATTTATCACTGACTAAAGAGCCTGAGGCTAGGAGTAGACATTTACTTACAGAATCTTTAGACTATTTTAAACAGGCCTTTGGGACCCCCTTACTGACCAGCCTATAACATGCCCTTCTGTAGCATCTCTCTGTGCTATTTCTTTTAATTGACTAACCTCAACACTGGCTGTTCAAAATCACTTTAACCCAAACATGCCCCTGGTCTGAAGCTCCTAATGACCTTCCCCTGGCCCTAAACACATACAGCTGAGACAATGCAAACATCATTTGGAAGATGAGTAAATTCAATAACTCAATTACCACTGCACCAAAATAACATTTATCAAACAGTGGCCACAGTGGTTTGTATCTTTAGCTCTCTCTGTTTCAATGGGACGGCATTTGGGTGAAAGTAACTAATTGATTTAGGAATGATTAAATAGAAATTTGTAACACTTGGCATTATTAAACCTTCAATCTTCATTACAACTGCTTAACAATTACATCATGGGCTGTGTAAAATAAATTAACAGTAGCTGGAAACAATCTTATCATAAATAAAGACAGCAAAGGTATTAGACTAGTGTTCAGAAGGAAGTCTAATAAAAATATATATATTGTGACATTATTGGTAGGTTGTAAATAATGAGGCTTGGAGGAGTTTCCAAACTGGAAGATTTTTAAATCCCCCCAGCTGGTATCTAACATTGAACTCATTTATTTTAAAAGGTCTAATTTAGTGGTAGAGCCAGCAGCCTAAGGGCTAGAGATGAATAACAGGTCAGCCCCTGCATCCTCCTCTGAACCAGAAGAAATGCTTCCCTTAGGGCTGGTCTGAATCCTAGGTTCTCCTCATGGCCTCCATGCTCTCACCCTTTGGCTGAAGTTCAGTGAGTTTCTAATTCTACCTGCTCCTTCAGACATCCAGGAGGGCCTCTCCTTTTCTTCTGTCAGGACCAAACCATTCAGCATCTTACCCAAGTTAATTTTAAAAACGATTTTGGAAGCCCTGTAAAATTCGTTCAGCTGTTTCCCTACATCTTTGTTCAAAGCCTGACTTTTCCACAAACATCCAAACTGGGCAAATCATTCTGCATATAAGGCACCTATTTTGAAACCTTCACTTACCACTAAATGAAATCACAGCATTTCTTTAAAAATAACCCTGGCTAGCTATTAAATAGATACAATTGATCTGGGGATTGCCACAGCTCTCTACTTATTTAAAACATGCTAAAATGGAAAATAATTGTGAGCTAAGACAGACAGAAAGATGAACCCAAGAGCACATGCAGGTGATGCGAAAGCAGCTTGTGGGTACTGCCCTGTTTTACACTGTCAGCAAGATCACTCTGAGATTTGAGAGGAGTTTCCAGGTGCTGTAACCCATATTTGCTCATCCCTCTTCGGACTGCTGCCCTGGTATTGGAGAATGGGGACCAGAACGTTCCAAAAAGAAACCATCATCTTTACCTCCACATGTAGGTTCCAAAAATAAAGTAACCATTTCTTTCATTTATTATTACCACCTCTTCTAGACATTGAAAGAGAAACAAGCAATGACCCTGATCCTGAATGACTAATGAAGTAAAAACAAAAACAGAATTAAGAAGATTTAACAAATGTTTACCAAACAGTAGTCCGCTATTTAGAATGTGTTATACAACACAGGGAAGTTTTCCAACACATCAACTACTACTATTACAATGAAAAATAGCTTATATCACTGTAAAATATAAATATATATATATAGTTTATATCACTTTAACAGAAGGGCTCCCGTTAAAACTGGAATGTAAATGTAAGCCACGACGTACCATGACATATAATACATAATAAATCAAATGTTATTGACAGTGGTAAATACAGTCCCTTGCTTCTTTCTCACAGATGAATCAAAAGAAAAGATGGCTACATTAAAACGGCTCAGGCCTATAATTTTCTTCCAGTCCCAAGCATATAGGAAATGCTGTTATTATGTTCAAAGCTGTGTTTTTTAAAAGCTCCGAAACCAGGTCATTAAGCAAAAGCCATCAGCATGGGGTACAACCACTAAAAGGCCCTTTATTTATTTATTTAATGTAAAGATTTTTTTCTTAAATGAATGGAAAGAGAATAGAAAAGCCCCAAAGATGAATGTTCAGGTGTAAAGGCAGCAAGCTGTGAACTGAGCTGTAAGATAAAACAAGATGGTTCTTAATCCTCTGAAGTTACAGCACACATGCCTGCGCTCCAGGAGGATAAAATGAAGTGTGCATTTAAGGCTTGAGTTCAAAGTTTAGCATTATTAAACCAAAGACCATAAGGTTAAAATCACAGTTCTGAACTCATTAATTGACTGTACACCACCTGATTAGATTCTTGCTTGTTTACTTCCATCAAACCTTGCACATGTATGTGCTCAAATCCATGCAAATATATTCTGGGAGAGTTCCTCACTATCAGAAGGGAGCCTCTTTATGTGAGTAATGCTTTGCCACAAAGGACACGAGTAATTCCTTTTTAAAGTGAAAGCACCCACTTCAAACTTTACTGCTACTGGTTGCCATAAAGTTATTTTCTGTCCCTTTATCCCATCCCATAAACATCTTTAGTATGAAAACAATACGAAGAATGGGTAGAATAGAAAGCTGAAGAAGGCTTTATTAACCTTCATCCTCAAGGAAGTAGCCAGGGAATGCTGCCCACTAACAGCCTTGTTGTCATTACACGCACCTCTGGTGTTCCAGAGGAAGCTGTAGAACAACTAACAGCGAGAGGGTGTCCATATAAAACCAGATCTGGAAAGATGGCAATGCTTTGAAGAACACCAGTAATGCAAATCAAGGTACTGTAATTAATAAAGTGTAATGTGGCAGTTACCTCTAGCTCCATGGCATTAGAATTTCAACAGTTAACATTAAAATATTTTAATGTATGTGTTTTAAATAGATTTAATCTAAAAATATATTTTGTCCTAAAACTTGGATGCTGATACAGCAGACTGCAAAGTGAAATATTTGCCTCACTGAAATCCATTTAATATTTACATTAACTTTTTTGTGTCCTCAATTAGCCCTAAACCAGCTCACTTCATAAACTGACAGATCTATTATTACAATCAAGTGTTTGCATGCTAAAATATTTCCAAAGCATGATTAAAAAAAACCCAAACAGCATATTTAGACCATTTAAAGTGAAATTTGGTATAAGTTGTTACTAACTGTGTTGCAGTCATTAACATAAAATACATAAAACACTTTCCCCACACAGAGGAACGTGTGTACCACATATCATTTAGAGCACAAGAGGGCTGTTATTAACTTTCCACAAATACGGTTTTGGGAAGTTCTGCTCCTCTTACAAGCGAGTTCTGCTAATCAGCTGTGAAGTCTCACATGTTAAATAGAACAGTTAAAACCATGGACTGACTGGGGTCTGGCAACTGGAAAAGCCTTGTTTTATCTCAAGGCTAGTGGCTTCATTTATCCCAGGCCAGTGACTGCTGAACTTTGTTCCAGCTGACTGTCACTGTCAGGGCCTGGGTGGGCTTGGATCAGGATTGGGGGGATGTCATTAAAGTCCAGCAAGAATCAGTATCCTTAAAACATAGCCAAAATGATAAACCCCAAAGTATTAGCCTATTGTTCCAAAGCAACAGGTTTCCAAGTTGTACTGAACTTGGATGAATGGGGGAGGAAGTTTCTGCTGTTTCAGGCTGTTTCATATCATGCCATGTTTCTCTAAAAACAGAGCTTGTCCTTAAAAGGCCAGGAAAGCTGATGACATTGACCCAGAAAGATGAAGCATGTTCCTACACCCACAGCCTTAGAAGCCAAGTCCAAAGCTGTATGAAGTCAACAGAGGAATTTCCATAGACTTCAAATGCCTTCACATCAGGCTCTGGGGAGCACACATGTCCCATGAGAGCCTGAGGAAAGGATCAAAGAGTCCAGAAATTCAGATGCTTCCACTTGGTTTATTTTATGACCACACCACCCTATATCAGAGATTATCTCTGTGACTGATATAATTGTAATTTGTATAGGGCAGGGCTAACGTCATCAGTGCCACAGCCTAAGCAGCCGCCGTCCCCGAGCTGGCATCTCACTTCATCAAACCCTGCTGAGACAGATTTTGTTTTCATTCTCTTTTAAAATAGTAATATCTCAACCAGAAACTGTGAAACATGACTTAACTTTTGATAGCCTTGTGCTGAGGTGTATTTGCATTAACTCCCCAGGCTAGAATATGAATTTAGGATTCAGTTGGTGGTCTGAACTAATTCCCACTTCACTGTCTGCAGTTCTCAGGTTTCGACCATCGTTGATTTCTAGGTTCATTATCTGAGGTTGATCCTGTATTCCGTTTCTGTGGGCATTATAAATAAACCATTTACGCCATACACCCATGCTGCAGGAAGGAAGGACTTCGTATCTGAATTTCTGAATCTTCATTTTGGCTAAAATATTTGCAAGATGTTACAAATCCCACAGTATCATGGCATCTATTCAGTAAGTCAGGCATTGAAAACAACCAGCGAGAAGCGGACAGTTCCTTTTAAATAAAGACTGCAAAGGTGCTACCCAAGACTAAAGAATCCGTAGTTGACCGTAGTCCTAAGCTTGTAATCATGTGCATTATTTCCTCTCTCTGACTGGAAGGTGCTGTAACACTGAATCGTGTCTACTTGGACTTTTAGTTCAGTCCCAAGATGCCTGGAGCTTGGACAGGCAGCTGAGCTTGGTTATCAGTGACAATGTCTGGGCATCTTTTCAAATGTTTAACTTTGTTAAGCTTTGTTTAGCTTTTGCAGACAGTTTTAAGACTTGCTACTGACGTACATCCCACTAAGTTTTGTACTAAGCTAACTGCAGAGTAATTGGTAGCAGATGCAGGCCAATACTGCAACAAGCATGATTGTCGTGTTATCGGTTCACATGACAGCAGATGATCCTTCCTGACTTGGAAGAAAGAATCACTTTAAAATGATTACTAAACCAGCATGTGTCATGGCCATAGGGTGAGGTACACAATCTTGGGGATACTGGGCACGGTTAGGACACAAACATAGTAAAGATGTTTGAGTTCAGCTCTCCACGCTTCCCCATGGTAGCTCTCCTGGTTTTGTTTATTTATGGAGAAATAAAGAGTATAATGTGGAACAGTAAAGCTAATCTAAAACATTTCAGCTAGATGTGTTTTAGTTGGCAGGATAATAATAACTTGGTAATAACCGCACAACAGCACTAGGTGTATCAGAGAATGAATACAGCCTGTGCTCATAAATGTCCAAGTGTTTATGGAGCACGATAAATTTATTCCCAGAGTTCACCAGCTGCTACTGAGCAAGTTATCACTGTTCTGGTTCAGATTTTCTATAGATGTTGCTGGAAAGCTGTGCCTACTCAGACACTTCACTCATCAGGATGCCGGGAGAAAGACTTTGCTGCCTGCAAAGAACCATCAGGTTGCCAGCCGTCCTACTACCTGACACTGTTTTTATTCTGTGTAGAATGTACACACCTACTCTTGTCAGTCTGGTGTTTGAAAGATGTTAGCACAGATACTGTGATTATGTCTGAATTCCAAAGGCAATGCAGCTACAACAGGGGATGCCTGTAATCACATCTAACCTCTGAGAAAGCAGTACTGCAGCGTGCTGTCTCCGTACTGTTATTATTCTCTAACTTACACTGGAAGCAATGCTTGAATGTACAGCTGGTGGTAGATTAAGCAGCACCAAAGAGACATATTGTCATGGGATATCTCAATCAGTTCAACAGGAAAATTAACAAACTGATTTAAACAGGAGAAGACTAATGACTCTTCCTTGAGTTTCAGCTTCTCATGTTTCTTCCTTTTTCTAAACTCTTAAGGTTGGGTCTCAAAAGAGACAAAGGAGAGAAAGACCTCAATCTAGATGGCTGTTTAAGTTGGCACATACATCTCATCAATTTGCTAGAGCCTATGGTTGTTCTTAAAGAACATACAGCTCAAATGCACCTGCGACCTCACTCTTTCTTTTTAATGCATGTTTAAAGCCCAGTGTTACCAGGTGAACTTTGTTTAAAAGCAGTTGTAGTTTCAGATGTAGTTTTTGTATTGACATCGTTGGCATCTCACAAACCCAAAATTGTAAATCTCAGTTACAAACCCATGAAAAATGCAGTTCCTGTGTAGGTACCAAACAGCCATACTTGTGTTGGTGCAAATGAGACCATCCTAACACAATAATCAAATGAGTTTCTCATAAACTCTTCTGTAATCCAATAAAGTAACAGCCTTTTTTTTTTAACCTTTATCAATCTCAATCTGTAATATTTACATACATATCACAGGGGATGAAAGGGAACTGGAATAACTGACAAGCAAACTGAGATAAATGAGAAATAACCCATCATTATGGCAAAGAAGCAAAAGGCAGCATTATGGAGAAACTTTGTCGAGTAATTAATGATCTATCTGGGAATAATTACATATGACTCACTGCTCCCATTTTCTTAAATGAATTTTAAAGCTATTAAATATCCCCTTAACAGCAAACAGCATGTGAGATACTGCTTTGGCACTTTTGTCCACAAAATTTTATCTTAATCAGTGAATATGGATAGTCTTGAGCAGGAGCGGATGAGTGGATACAGCTGCCAGGTAGTGAGGGATGGGCATGCTTGCAAGAAAAACGATGAGATAATGGATAAGAAGATACAGAGCCTTGCATATTAACAGTGTTAAAATTGCCTACGTTACGCAGATCCAAGTAGCAGACTATGTCTTTTTATGGCCGACAAAAATATGAGTAGGAAAGTCCCAGTGTATGCCTATCACAAACACTCTGTAACTGACATTTCTGATGTGCAGACACAGAGTGATGTTGGAGAAGGAGATCCCACTATGCGCATGGGTTTGGGTGAGCAAAACAGTCTTAGGAGGATTTAACCGCAGAAGATGCTCTGCAGAAACTCCTCCAAGAGTTTCAGCGCAACCCTCATGGCATTATGCTACATTTTCTTATTGAAAAAAAATAAATACAAATGCTTGTGAGTGTAAACATGAGAGAGATCCAAGAAGACCCAGGCCAGGGAGAATCTGACCCAGGGAGAGTCTCAAATTTCGCAGAACAGCCAGAAAATGCATTTTCATTCCCTTTTCCTATGCAAAACAATAAGGCATTACTCTAGTTTGTGGGTAGTGTGGGTTTGAAGAGAGTACTGTGTGTAGGTTTCTTGCTGAGTACCCTGAAGAGTAAATTATTATGGAAGTATTAGCTGCATTGTTTTAAAAATAAACCAATTCAACTACTGTTTAAAGCACCCAATGCTTTCAGCAGTGAGGGATGGAGTGAGCCTACCTGACAGAATGAACTGCTCAGGTTAGGCGACTCTAGCAAGGAATGCTTTGCTGCATGCTCTAATCGTCCATACAGAATGTAGCAATCCAAAAGCAAAGAACACACCTCCCCAGCACAAAAGCCATCCTCATGGAGCAAAACTCTTACAGCACACAGCTGTTTCACTTAATGGCTACAGCTGTTGGTTTTTTTTTAAGCTAAAATTTGCTTAAAATTGCCCAGAAATTTCACTTGTGAGTCTATTTGAATGCAATTCACACACAAACTGAACATCCCACCAAAAATAACTCCATCGAAACATCAGCAACCTTTAAATGCTTTATTTCAAAAATCACAGCCTTTGCCATTAAATTCTTCTTTTTTTTCCCCCAAAATAGTGTATTGTGCAGACATGGTAAGTATATGAGATGGGTTAATGTCATTACTGGTGTTCTGTATGAGCGCTAATGACCTTGCATAAAGCAGACATAAATTATTTTCACATACCATCCCTCGAGTAGCTTTATGAAAATGCATGTAGTGATTGTGTACTTAGCTCTTCAATTAAATGCCAAAGAAAAAGTGACTTTGGTATGGTTTTGCCACTCGATTTCATAGAATGATCATTCCCAAAAGTGACAGTAACCTACTTTTATGCTAAAGGGCAGTGATTTGAAGCACCATATTAACAAATTTTAGCTGTCGTATTTTGCATTTAATTTCAACTCAAAATTCAGTTTAATTGGGAAGACATTTATTTAAATATCCAAATGCAAGCAAAGACTTTTTTAATCAGCAAGGAAGAAAAATGAATACTTCTGTATTCATATCATACATGACTGTCCTGGTTTCAACCACAACAATGATGTATACGAAATATGCAGAAAATATATGTTAAAAATATGACTGAGTTTGATTTTGACAAACTGAAGGAAATGTAGTGCATAGATCAGTTTTGTAGCTATTGCCAAGCTCATATAATGAGGAAAAGACAGGTGCTTTGCATTCTACAAACTAAAATAGATGTATCAGTAAACACATCAGCTGAGATCAGCTTTAACTGCAACTTTTAGATGCAGATGTGCCTTTCTGTTGCTGGGGCATTCACAGCTGCAGTGCAGGTTGTGACCATGTGCTAACCTTTCACTTGAGCTGCCAGCTTTAGAAAGTGGCCTAAATAGTACCCCTGATCTCACTCAGGTAAGATTCCTGGGGGTAACATGCTGTGTTTAAAGGATTCTCAATCAATTAAACAGAAATGCAACAGAATGCAGGCACATGTGTGCAATCCTGCTTGTGAAACTTCTGATTCCACAGATGTTGGTGGATTAAATTCTCCCACTGTCAGCATTTTTTCTCAAAACCCCCTCAGTTTTCTACATTGAGAAACAAATATGCAACAACTTGGTATCTATTGCTTTAACTGTTTCATATACCAGGATCAACAAAAGCATGAGAAGTGTAAGAAAACAGCTGAATTAAACATTTTTCATAATAGGCAACGTAATCTGGCATATCCTCACAGAAGCTAGTGTTCACTTGTGTCTGCTTAGTTTGAAGCACAGCAACCCTCCTATGGAAATAACACCTGAGCTGAAGTGCAAGCAGCTTGTGAGCTTCACTAGCTCAACCTGCTGCTTGTAACAACATGCAGTTAAAACCAATGCTACACTTGGACTGGGAATTAGTGTGTGGATAAACTTAGGACAGGGCAACACTTCATTTAAACTTCAGTTAATAGTGAGCTGCTGAGCTCCAAAAGACATGCAATGTGTGCTTAGGAGCAATGCACTGAACTCAGCCCACCCTGGCCAAGTCTTCCAGCTTCAACTTGAACACCCAGCTTCCAGCTGATACAATAGATCACTCTGTTCCCAGTGCCAGCTTTTGCTAGCCAAGAAATGCATGCTGAATTGCATCATAAGTAAAATAGAACAGGGATTATTTCATTTTATTTCTATTTCTCCTGAATTCATAGCTGAGCAATTGCACAGTGCAATGAATGAGCACCTAAATGTGTGTGCTTTTCTGTATGTGAGAAATAAAATAACCAGCTTGGAACAGTGTTGCCTTTTCTGCTTCCCCAGCATATAGGGAAAGTATGGCTAATTGTTATCTTTGGCCTCAGTATGACTTTATAAAATCAATGCATATAAAATGCGTTGACAGAAAGCTGAAGTGCCATGGTCTTTTCTTTTTGATCATCTCAACTTAAAATAGCTTTGACTCTATGTAATTCTTCCTTTCCGTTTAATTTGCTGGTTGAAGACGTGAAAACAACTGTTTCCAGAGATAAACCCAAGGAATTAAAATTATAGTGTCCTTTAGTTCCTTACTCCTATGCTGGTAAATTAATTCATAAATGGGAATATTAATACTTCTGATGAAAATACATCCTATAATTGCCTTGCCTAATAGATAAAGGCCCAAGAGAAAGACAAAGGAAAAAAATGTATTAAAGAAAATTAGCGTTTTCATTTTGGCCATGAAGTTTTGAGTTGCAAATGAAGATACGGAAATGAACCATATTTCCTGTTTATGTTACTGAGATTCTCATTAGGTGTCTCCTCTTTGACCTGTGTTGTTATGAGAAAGAAACTAAGACAAGGAAGCTTATACTAATGAGACGCAAGAATATCCCTGCATATTCACAATTAGAATAAATGTACTGGGGAGCCAGATGGGACCTTTAAAATCTTCCACAATTACATGCCTGCCACAGATAATGGCAAAGATTCCACAATGGCTATGTTAAAGCAACAGTTAAATGAATAGATTAGCAGGCTACTTTGGTTTTTATTCATCTTCCCCCCTTTGGTTGTATTTTGATGTTTGGTGAGTTCTGGGGAAGAGAGATGAATGGGAGAGAGGTGAGAGGTGATTTACTGCAATGTTTTCTTTTAAAATGATACATTTCATACAGCCCAACTGAAAACAGTTTTTTGCTTGGTAGAAGGAGAGCTGAGGAGCTGAATAAATTTAGAAGGAAAAAAAAAAGCCTATGGTGGCTTTCATAAGCAGCAACTAATTCTGTCATTTTTATCTAACTAAAACACCAGTGTCCTTGCATCTACCACAGCCTATGGTATTGCTTCTCTGCTTATAATCCCCCCTTTCCTCATGCGCCTTTCCTCTGAACCACATCATTCTTGGTTTTTGGTCTTTCTCTGTATTGAGTGCCTTTTGCATGTGTGAATACGATTTTGTGCGCTCGCTTCTTGCTGATCAAAGAATACCCATTTTTCTCCAGAATACACGTTTCCTGAATTGGTTTATTCATGATGTTTCAAAAAAGTCTGCTTGTGCTCAACTCTATCACTTTTGTTTGGTGACTTCAGAGCGACTTGTACATTCGATATTAGCAATCTCTGAAAATCAGACCCCTTCAATGTACCTGTAACTGGACATGACCACATGAAGTGAAAAGAGAAGTTAATCCCTACAGAGAGCAACTGACCATCGTTTAATTGGGTGGTCTAGTGTAGTTCAAACATGTATTTCCAAACCCCAAAGACCCTGCTTGCACTTCTGTCAGAGAGCCTGTGCCAAGAATTGGTGGGCGTGTGAGTGAGTCCGAACCACCATGAGGAGGAGAACACTCCAATACAAGGCATCTATCTCAATATGAGTACAACAGAAAGCAGTGAAAAGCCGCTTCAAAATTCGAAAACCAGTTGTGCTTTACTTGATTTAAATCTGAAGATAATGCAGGAAGCAAATAACCAATACCTGTCTTAAATCTCTCTGCGGTATACAGACCATGCGTTTATTTAACTGCACCAACTGCTGAAAACAGTCATGCAGGAAAACATATTCTGGCACCATAAACAAAGTCCAATTACTCCATTTTGCTGTGGAATTCAACAAAATTACCAACAAATAAAACAATTGGCAAGGCTTTAAGATCCACAAGAGTATCCAGCAGTGCAACAAACAAAACAGTCCAGTTCTGACTGTTATAAAGTGGGTAATAGACACAGTGGGCCCAATTTTCCAAACTTTACAGTAATTTGAAGAGCCCTGCAGAGTGCTCACTTTTCACTTGTTCGCCTCACCTGCTTCACTGGGGCTCATAATGAGTTTAAACTGTATAATTCAAGAACAGTCGATTCATTGTACAGTCAAGTTTGTAGAGTTTCTAAATTATAGATATGCTTATTGGAAATAATGATGGAAAACCGGAAATTGCAATTGTATCTGCCTTGGTCACTTGCACTGAATCAGCCTTGCTTTGTGAGCTTTACGCCAGCTCCCTTGGACCCAAGGCAGCAGACCACTGACTGTGACACAAAGCACAGTCTGAGCTCATTAACTGTGATGCTCAGTAGTGTAAATCAGCCTACAGAGAGCACCCTGTTGGTAAAGCTAGATTGCTACCTTTTTGGGTGTACCTCTATATACTGTCCAAAGATAGCCCAAGAGCACGCTGGCTTTCCATGGAGTAGAGCTAAGAAATGACCTGCCAGTAGGTGCTCCTTCTGCCCCCCTGCACCCCATCCTGCAACAGTTTGTGTAGGCTTCACCCATAAATTGGTGGAGAAATATTTGTTTCCTTCTCATAAGGGATGCTGTTTGTCTGAAATGCAGTGTTTCCAGTTGGTGGCCCTGAAGGTGAATAAGGACTGTTTGCACAGAAGTCTACGCTAAGTGCTCAACAAATTTAGGGCTTGTCTAAACTTCAGAAGAATGGGGTATGATTTCAAGGCAATCAAGATGAAAAGATTACTGCCAATCAGCTAGGCTGCTTGCCCTGCGCATGTGTAGGCTGTCAGCCCCCCACAATTACAAGGCAAACCCTGCAACAGTGGTGGAATGGGAGCTTATAGACAAGAAGTTATTGACGGTCAGCTGATGAATGGTAACTCATTAAGCCGTGGTAATATTATTGCTTGCAATGCGCTGTCCATACAGTTAATCAATTTTTCTAAGTGAATGAAACTGAATTAAGGCCGCTTTAATTCCAAATTAGAATGTTGACACAAGCAGTTAGTGAAGTTTGACTAATCCATTTAAAACAAACTTATATTTGTTTCTCTCAGTAGCCATATGTAGATAACTCTGGGATAGGTTCAGCACAGCTACTTCAGGCTTAGTCCCTCTAAACAGCCTGACTTAATCCAGTCCTCACCCTATAAATACAGAAATCCCATACCATAAGATAAAGCTATAAAGCTAAATACCTTAGCTCAGTATCTACTTGGCTGTGATTTAATATATGTTACATATGACAAATATTTAGGTACTTTTTATCAAGTGGATGATGAACAGGGCAAGATGAAACACTGAATGCAGAAAAAGAATATAAGTAAACATTACTTAAATCAGTTTATGCATTTACTCTTCATGTGTCATCAGCATCTTACCTCAAGTGTGCATGGACAAACAAAACCAAGTTGCAAGAACCAAGCAGATTTGGTTAAGAAATAATGCTGATAAAAATACAGGAAACAACACATAGAAAAATCTTACTGCAAGTTTTTTCTGTCGCTGAGGTACATTGGCCATTCAGCCTTCATTCATGACTACTCTTAGAAATGTGTGCAGCTTGTCTCATTTTTAACTGCACAGCAGTGGAAGAATAATAGTGATACTCAGACTGTTAATGCCCTTTGAACTACCATTATGCTTCAGAGTTAACAAGCCATTGCAAGGAATCCTGCCATGTCTCATTTCTCTGAAAGCTTATTTCACCTTAACATCTTTTAGATACAGCTTCAAGCATCTGTCCTTCAATTTATATGTTGAAGATTTATTTCAAAGCCGTAAGTCCTACAGACTTACTTTGCCTCCATGGCAGATGTTTTACTTTTTTCTAGTAAAGAAGGTTTAATATAGACCAAGAGCTGTCATATCAAATAATTCACAGGGAACACTGGAAAAGCAAAAGCATTGGCACAGCATTCCACACAGAAGAAATATCACACCAAGACTTGAGAAGACACCCTTGTCTCCTTAAAGCTGATAAGAATTTTGCCACTTACTTAGTGGAGATGGGTTTACACCCACAGCATCTTAAAAGTGAATGCCTAGTTGCTGAAGCACATGATGGCAGCCACCCCAAAAAAACACCAGCTTGCTGAATCATGACATACGCTGACTCAATCCAAAACCTGTTCTTAGCTCATGGACTGAGGTTTTGGCATGACTTTGTACCTGCTCTCATTTGATTTGCCCCAGCCTTACACAGGGATGGCGCAAAGCTAAGTGAAGGAAATCTTCTAACAAACACAAAATGGAGATGACAAGATCACAGAACAGCCAGGACACTGAACAATGGCAGGAAAAGAGATGACTGAAGCAACTGCTAAAGAAAATAAAGATTTATTTCCTGCCCTGAAATATGTGGAACAAAATCAATTTATTAAATTTTATTTCATCCCATGAGAAGATACATTTCTGAAACGCATCTCCTGTGTTCAAAATATTCTGAACACAGACTCAGATCACTCTTCTCCATTTAGTTCCTTTCTGCAGAAGCAGTTGTGTCACTCCCCTCTGTGTTCTGGTAGGCAGAAAAGTCTGGTTAGGGATAAATAGTTTTATTGTACTGACTGTTAAGGGCTCCTCAAAACACAATGAGACATGGCCACTATCCTATGTCTCACTAATGCCAAAGTTATCTCCCCAAGTTACACAGTCATTCCGTTGGGTTAATATGGATTTGTGTAACAAAAGTATCAGATTATTCTAAATACTAACCTGTCTCCAAGGAGTAATTAGTCACAAAAGAAGAAAGCACCTGAACACAACTGAGTATCTCTTATCTCTTTCTGTTCATCCCTATGGCCTGAAATAAACAGTAAAATAAAGGGGAGCAAAGTCCTTAATTAGTTGTAAGCACTCTGCTGGTCCAACTCGTAATGAATCTTTTAACCCACTCACAACAGACTTGGTGCACCACAGTGAAAACTTTTTCATACCTGCCTACGCAGGAATACTTCAGTGCAAAAAGCCTGGAGTTCTGAAACCATCCTGAAGCCAAGTAAACAGACTTTTTGCAATCAAAGAAAGTATTGTCCTGTGTGGACTGCAACAACTCCAGCCCTGGGCAAAGAGGAAAGGCTTTCATGAGAGGTATCTATAGGAAATGAGATGTAGTACGGAAATATAATAAGTGCTCTTCACACTGTTTTCTCTAAAGCAGTCTCCAAAGAATACATTTCAGGCAACCTTGTCAGTGCTCAATGTGAGATGGGCCAGAAGGTGAAAGACTGGTACTTCTTCAGTCCTCCGGGATTGCCAGCCACTTAACAAAGACTATTCAAATGATCTCATTAACTAACAGCCCTACTTCCAAAGATCTTTCCAGGTGCCCACAGAAAGACAGTTTCTGTTAGGTTGGCACCATTTCCATCTAATATTTTTTCTCTTAAAAAGAATTTTGCATAGTTGGCAGAAAGCTTTTCATGCTTACCTGGGAATAAGAATCCTGAGTACTATAAATGTGAGGCTCAGCAATGTTCTTGCTAACTGCTGATGTTTGTTACGACTATTGCTCACATAAGAAAAGATACCTAACTGTAGAAAATAACTACAGTTTATTTGATACTGTGCATGAAATAAGCTTACATGTAGGCATGAGAGGGAGCTGGGTATTATGAAAGAACAGAATTTGCTTTAAGGTGATGCATTTCTTTTTGGGCTAAGTATTCCAGTTCCATTCCTTTCTTGTTGTTTTGGATGCTAAGGAGCTATCCATCTCTGCACCTCTATAGCCTGAGTACATACCTTTCCGAGGAAAGCCAATGTCATTGATTAAGAAGAGAACTGCCTAGTTAGCCACCTATCCATTCTTTGGCAGGGAGAGACTTGACCATGTGTTGTATCCTAATCTCTAGCATTACAAGCAGGTCCTGGTTTTCCTAGAATTAATGGTTACAGATGTATCAATCTAGGTGTGAGAAGGGTCACACTCCCAAAAGCCAGACACATAAATGAGAAAAATGGAAATGAAACAGCTTTACTCTTCCCACTGTGCGTTACAGCTGCTGAGCTGCAAAGCATCTTTCCAAAACTGTTTGTCTGCATACAGGGCTGAGACAGGGAGTTAAAATTTGCCTTAGCTACAGTGTCCCAGTTTACTATATCCCAGTTGCGACATGCCGGCTCGTACAAACCTCACCATCATTACAACAATACTGTGTTTTAATCACAGAGAATGTCACCTTCATATTAAAATGATCCACATAGTTTTCAGCGTATGTGATTCAGCAGAGTCCTCTGAGGCTGAAGTATGCCCATGGTATTATTCATTGTTTTATACTGAATGAAGAGAGAAACTAATTCAGCATCCTTTTGTACTGGGAATAGTATAATGCATGTGATTTTCCACTTTGAAAAGATATTTAATAATCCCATTTAATGTTGAGTTAAACATTTCATTGTTTGCCATGACTAATCCACAGATTTGAAGGGAAAATTCCACTTTAAAGTGTAATGGAGCTTCTCTGTTCCTTCCCTTCTGAATTAGTACTAACACAATTTTGAGAGTAAGTACCAATTTGTGGAGCTATTTTGTAGCATGTGTCCTAACACACTCATCATGAGCACAGTGAAATAGAGGGTGCTTTGGATAACAAATGCAAATTCGGTCAGACTGGTAAAACCAGTGCAGTCTTCACTTAGAGAAACCTTCTAATTAAATGAATAAACTTATTCTGAAAGATGTTCAATGAAGGATGCAGAATAGGATTATTCTACTCCATCAAGCACTCTTTTGATGTTTAATGAAACTACAACAGCAGGTAAATTATGGGTTTGTGTTCACTGCACACTTTTTAATGAGATTATAAAGAAAAATCCAATATGTTACAAGTGGGTCAAATATATTTTTATATCTCTGTCTGGGGAGAAAACCTCCAGAATGATCACTTGGAAGTATGCAGCTTACTTCTGACAGAACGTTTAAATAAACACAGTTATTAAAACATAAAACCCAGTGAATGTTGCTATTTACTGACACTTTCAAGCATCAGAATGCTTTTGAGTCTGTCATGGCCAGTGAATATGCTTATAAAAGTATGTAAATATTTATGGGTACACAGTAATGCACTTTAATAACAAATTCTACTACAGTATTTTAAAGAAACACAACTGCCCCAGCTACTGTTGACAGTGCTGTCATTTAAGAAAGAACAGCACTGTATGTATGAGCATGGAGGGGAAACAGACACTGAAGCATGTGCCACACTGCACGGGGTTAGAGCCCTGTTAACATTTCCAAGTAAATGAGCCTTATTATTCAAATACCTCAATTACAGGAGCTCTTTGTCAACGTGAAGTAACTGTATATGTCATACCTATATGTATGAAGGTGATACTGGTACAAAAGTGCTTTCTGTTTAACTAACCCTGCTCCTGGTGACAGCAATGATCAAGCTCCTTTTGACTTCCAGAGAAGCCCAATTAGGCTGAATGAAAAGTGGAGCTCTGGAAGCTCCCACCTGGAATAAACCATGGCACCAAGCCACTGATGCACTTCTGTGTCTCATTTGCTCACTTAAACCAGCTCCCAAGGCTGTGCAAAGCACTGAGCTGCTTCAGTCACATTTGCAATGATCGCTTCCTTCTGAGCAAAAGTTACACTGGCTTTTTGTCCAAAATGGGTCAGTGCCCACCTAAGGCTTGAAACAAACATAAATATTTCATCACCTCTTACTCTGCCGTGAGGAGGCGCCTGCAGCGCTGAATCCTTGAGCCCAGTCGATGCGTGTGGGCTCAGGACCCATTCATCTGGCACTTCTGCAAGCCAGGCATTCTGTTTGCAAAACAAAGTCTTTCAATCCTGGCCAAATGGCTAAATCACTCTTCTTCCACTTGTCAATGCTTCTGGTTGTAAAAAGACAAGTTGTCTGGGGAAGGCTGGATGCATGTCTCAGCAGTCTGAATTAGACATGAACTAATTGGAAACTTCACTGGAGATGAACTAATATCACATGCGCTGTCTGCCAGGCAGGCAGCAGCTCTCAGTCGCTTTGCAGCAGAAGTCAAAGGAGGGCCAGATTAAAAAGAATGATTTAACACCACAGAATTCACGTTGCATTTTCTCCTGAGATGACCGTGTTTGATGGCTCCGATGCCACGTTTCAGAACCTGCTGGGAGTTGTGACTGGAGACGGACAAACTGACATTCGCAGGCTCAGATTTGTGGAATTTGGGAAAACTTTCTGTTTCACTTGCCTTTAAATCCTCCAGAGCTAAAGTCAAGATCAGTGTGACAGCCATGCGATGTAAATCGAGTACTACATGTATTCAGCATTTACAATTTTGGTAGTAGGCTTTTTTTTAACTCAGAGACTTACAGTCGTCAATAATACCAGTTCCAATGGTAAAGGCATATATCATACCATGAAACTTGCATCTTAGGGAAAAATTAACACTCTTTTTCACTGAACCAACAGGAAAAACATGATTACCGGGCTTGGTAATAATGGCTTAAAGCGTGTTCTTGTTTTTAGAAAAGAACAAGGTTATGCTTCAGATTCATCTACAGCCCACCCTACTGACTCTCTGCTGTCACTGCAGGACTGCCCTCACAGGACGGGTCTTTACACTTGGCTAACGTGCAATAGTATTACTGCACTAAGGAATGTGACATACTGCAGTAATGTGAGAAGCCACAAAATTTACAGTAATCTTTATACTGAAATGGAATGCCTTTATCTTAACTCCTCATTCAGATTTGGATAAAAATCAAAAGTTAGTCAGTGAGGTTTTATAGGCTTTGGCTTAGGTGTTAAGACCCATGAAGTCAATGAGATTGAGAAGGTGCTCAAATGTTTTGTTAATAGGCCTGAATTGAAGCACATACTTTATAGGTCTGCTGGTGCCTTTGGCTCTCATTACCAGACTCTGTCAGGTTTAGCTGTGGCAGTTGTTCCTACCCCCAGCTGTCTGCTTTGTGTTGATGCTTATTGCTGCTGTGGTAGCAGGGAGTATGCGTCTGTACATCACTGTAGCTCATGCTTGTATTCCACACTCCCCTCATCAGTGCTTTGGGCTGAAATAGCAGGCTGTGAACTGGGGCACTTGAAGTGCTGACATGTGTCCCATTGTGTCACCCTTCCAAGAGGATGCGGATGCTGGAAAGCAGAGGTATTACGTGAACAGCTGGAGGTGGTCATGTCTTAAGCCACTGCAGCTAAATCTGCCAAATCTCATCTGTCAGAGCACGCAGTTTATACATTTAGCTTCATGTGTATGGAACCTTTGGATTACCAAATTACTACTTTACATACAATGCATTAGTCCGGATGAGATCAACTAAAGCAAAATGCAAGTAACAACTGGAACATCTGAGTGCTTCAATAGAAAACACATTGTTAAGGCAACTTAGAGAAAATACAGGATGCCTAAACTTTGGTCATAATTTAATAATATTCTTTGGGAGAAGACCAAAAAGATGTTATCTGCTTGCTTGATAAATGCTCCAAACTTATAAAGGTCTGATCTTCATCTGTTTTAAGTCAGAGTGACTACACTTAAGTCAGAGGAGCCATGAAAGTCAACAGCAGAGGAGGAGCTGGCCCTAGTTTGCTATTCGCTAATCTTCAGGGAAATCGGAAGATAATGGACAGAATACTTTCTTTCTCCAAGATAAGGAAATATAATGCCCCTACAGTGCCTCTTATCTACCCTCAAATTCAATCTGGACAGTTTTTTTTATTTTCTGAGCTTTTTGTAGTATTTCTGTTCTACAAACATAGCCTTTCCAAGTTTAGAGGAGTTTTTAATGTGTTAAAGCTGTCATTCCATTTCTGGCCACAGCTCCCTCTTTTCCTGATTCCTCTCACCTGTTCTTTTCCTGCTCCTTTCACTCTTCAGAGAAGTTTCTTCCCCTCTTTTGTGAAAGGAAATACTTGCTCTAGTTACAATTTCCCTTGAGTCTCTCCATTGTGTCCCAGCTTTTGACCTTCTCAGTGCAATGTGCATGTGTTTGTGTCCATGTGTGGGACAGAGCAAACCGAATCAAGACCTCAGCATTGTTTGCTTCGTGGTAATTCTCATCACCATCACACCTAATGTGTATCATAAAAGTAAACTGGGTTATAGATGAGCTCAAAGGCAGGAACTGAACTGTGTTCTCCCGCTGTTTCTAGTGCTGTAGTGCCATCTAGTGAAATATCTACAGTAATCATTTTAGCGTGTGAGTCAAGTCCGTTTTTGCATTAATAGCACATTTAAATATAATGCTGAGTACATGCACTGCTGTTCTCTAAGAGTGTGCAAAATTCCATACAAAGAGTGATCAGAAAAAATCAACCTTAACTCGTGTAGTTTCTTAAAAGTACCCCAAAACGTTGTGTTTCCAAGGCACTCAGGTTGCATGTAATCTAACATTCCATTGCACGCATAAAACTTGATTCTGAAGTCTTTAATAAAGCCACTGCAAGTAGAGACAAAGGAGCTTTAGTTAACAGTACCCAGTTTGTAGACTAAACATCTAACTTGTATAATTGGTCTCAAAAAGCTGACACTATTTGCCACATTTGCAAAGGAATGTGTAAGGGCCTGTTATTTATCTACAGTATTTCCTTGAAATCTTCAATCCTGCACAGCTGCTTATTTGTATGAGATGCTCAAAACTGCCTAGAAAAGCAGCTCATGAGCCAGTGGCTTCAAATGGGAAATCTCACAGGTAACCCTTCCCCATCCCTCCAGGTAGGATCCAGGATTTCTTTCATTAGTGTTTAACTTCCTTTGGGAGAGCAGCACTGTGAGTCAGAGCTTGGCACAGCACAGGAAACTGACGCAGTGCCCAGGACTCTGTCCAGCACGCCCCACTGGGGATTTCAAGATGTGCGCCTCTGCCAGCGACGGGCATCAGGGTAAGAGCTCTTGGTGTTACGCTGCAGCCACCAAGCACCCCTTGCAGCTGGCCTGCTTCATGTCTAGCTTCCTTCCAACCTGACCCTTTCCCCACCATGGTACCACTAGCATTGCAGTCAGTAGATGACAGAGCTGGCACACGAGGTACCACTGCCATGGGGGGCTGGAACAAGGTAACAGGGACAGCTGCAGGGTCTGCGTGAGGGATGAGCACCCCAGCAGGGATGTTGTGTGAGTCTCAGGAGCAATTTGCCAGCCTGGACAGATCTGTGTGTAGGTGACATTGCTATCCTTTAATCAGTGAAAGAGAGAAATGAAAAGTCATTGTCCACCTGGTCCTGTTTGATTATGGATATCATTAATCTCAAGTACAAATAGTTGATAATATGTCAGTGAAATCATACAAACATTGTTTCGAAAACTCCATCATTATGTCATCTTAGTCTACCTTAAGACTCCTGTATAAAATATCACATGATCAAAGGTGCTTTCTTTTATCTTATATGTTTCCATCTCACCTCTACTATTACTGCTTTTTATGATACTGTAAAAGTCATGCTGGGTGACTGTCTTTTTGACAAACCAGCTATACTGTGTGATGGGCTGTCATGGATGGAGACAGCCTCTGCCCAGAGGATTGCAAATCATCGATTGGATCCGGAATCAGTTAATGAATGTCTTTTCACTGATCTCAGTGAGGTCTGGAGCAGGCCTGACAGCAAAGATGTTGTCTATTAAGTTGAATTTTCTTTTGGATGACATTTTGGAACTGTTAGCATAGTTCACATTTCAGTTTCCATTGTCTGCAACCATATGAACTTAATATTTTACAACAGTTTTACATACAGATTGTAAATCTGATTTCAGTTACTCCTACTTCTGCTTTATTTCATTTAAGGAAATTGGTATTAAATTGTTGGATATATTTACGTGTCCACATTTGTTACTACTTTAGCCTGTCTGAAGTACTGTGCAACCTACAATGCTTCATTCTCACCATTAATTAAAACCCTTGCAAGGTTAACACACCCAGGAAGGATTGGTGAGCGAGCATTGTGTAACACATGAACTCATATAAACTCCAAATGTGATTTAATTAGTTGATAATGGATCATTAATTACAAAGCTAGTGAAATGAAACATATTGTTGTGGGAATGCATAATGGAACTATGGAGAAAGAATAGATTTGTTTTTACTAAGTACTTGTCTGCTAAGAAAACCACCTGTGCAAATAACTGGCTCAAATCAGATGACAAGCAGATTTTTTATTGCACAAGAAAGATTTTGGTTTCCATGACAATGCACTTAGGTCAAAACAGCAAATTCTGTCTTTTTCTGCAATAAACATTTCATTTGCTCCAACAGGTTTAACTCTCAGGTTTATAATGTGTCTAAAATATATTTATTAGCTAGCAATTATTTAATGCAGCGGCTTCTGCCCAGAAATTGCTGTCCAGCGACTAGGGATTCAGCTAGAAGTGTATGGGATCTATCCTAAGCCCTTTGGCATTTTCAACAAATGCTGTAATGCTGTTTGGCTCACAGAAACCTACTGTGAGCTCTGGGGAGAGCTAAGCAAACAGTTTAAATGTTACACAAAAGTTTTTATTTCATTGAATTCAAGCATTTATAAAATTATATTCAATTAGGTCATATTCATAGCTTGTCCAGTATTTAACATTGTCACCAGCAACTGCCTGTACATCTAATTTAAAATTTAATTACATTACTTAAGAAAAAGGTTTTCTTGATCTAAGGGCAAATATGCTTTATTTATAGGCCCTTTCTCAGACTAAGAATGGAAAGTACAAGTGTGTTACTCATTAAGCCCCACGTTCTTACGTGGCTGGATGACTAAACCACTGCTTCCCCAGGGTGCCTACAACAAAAAGTGCTGGAGTCAGCGAAAATAGCAAAATAGGTGTTCTCATTTCCAGTGTTCCCAATCAAAGAAACAATTAGTAACTCTCTGAAATAATGAGGGGTTTATTCACCAGAGCTGCCTGGAAGCAGCTCTGAACTTGAGCTCCAACCGCTTGCCCGAGACCTGATGGAATTACATCTCAGCTGGCCAAACAACTGAATGGTGCTTCCATAGCAGGAGCTGATCTGAGCCCAAGACAGTCACCTTTGTGTTGGCTTGGCAAGTCATGGAGTGCAGCACCACTGTTTCCCTGCTTTCTGGGCTGGTTTCTTCTGATTCTGGCCAACTCTGGGCAAGTGGTGAGTGTGCAAGGGCTTGCAGCCATGGCTGAGTGCAAAAGCCAAGGACATGCCACATACTGGAACACACATTTGCATTAGGTGTGACATTTTGCCTTGTTAAGGACCAGTACCTAAAATACTCCCCTTCTCCTGAAAACACTCTGCTTCCTCCAGGGAGGAGGAGGAGGCTCCACAAAGCTCCTCCAGCTTGTCCAAATGTGCTCTCTCCAGTCTCCTCCCAGTACCTTTGGAAGATCTTGGCTGGTTTCTGCCATCCCTGACAGATGGTGGAAGCACAGAAGACAACCCAGCTGTGGTGAAGGCTGGCAGGGGGTGCGAGACCAGTGGCCGAGGAGCATATATGCGACTCTGGGCAAGCCCCAGTGTGCTGGAATATTGCTTCGTGGATATGTCACAGTGACACAGGGAAGGCTGAGGCTTCTGTGACAGAGGGAGACAAAGGATTTAGGAAAATCCTTTAGGAAAAGGGGCTTTAAATTATAGAAAAATGGTTTGCTTGGCTTTTCGGGCAGCAGGACAGCTTTTTTTCTTCACTGTCATCAGCCCAGGCTACCTGGTAGATAGAACACACCTAGTTCTACCTTGCGGGCATGTAGTGACATTATTGGCATCCATAATCACAGACCACCTTTTGAAAACAGTGTTTCTTTCACAAAGGTTTTTTTCCCATGTTTCAGTCTGACCCATGCTCAAGAAAGGGGTAAGACAGAGACAGGTGCTGCAGTTCCAGCCTTGGTCTGGAGCTCTGTACACACGCCAGAGCCAGCTGATTTCTAGTTGCAGTTCTTTGTGTAGAAGGACACGCTGGACCTTTTCTGTATTACACAAGCTGGATCTGGGGATGAGTTAGCACAAAGGAGAATTCATGCAGCAGCAGCAGGCAGGACAGCAGGGACTGGATTACAGCCACAGTTCTGGAGTGGAACAGTCTGAAGATACTTAACAGTATTTTATGGTCACTTTGGAAAATGAAGTGCAATAATCACCTTCGAGTCTGGAATTCAAAGGTACATTGTTGTGTTGTGAGTGAAAGGAGGCAGCTGTATCAAACACCTTTCAATGCACAGATTTTTTGGAACAGAATCTCTGGAGACAGCCCATGTAAACTCTGTTCCTTTTCCCTCAACTTTCAGCTAAAAGATGTTTAGAAAGACTTTTTTCCCCCCTTTCAGTAACTGTACATAAATACAAGTCACACCCTACTGAGACTTCTTTAGGACAAAACCTGAATGTAAGGTTCTTAATAAAAGGTGGAGTATGTTTTACATAATTCTGCTCCCGATATCCACTATTCCCAAGTGAAGAAAGAATAACAAATTAAAGCTTATAAGGTGAGACTGAAAAAGAACTAGTGAGAGGCGAGAGCTGGTGGAAGTTAGGAAAACTTCAGCGTGCTCAAACATCAGACACGTTGCTTCCCATCCTCAGAGCACATCTTTTAATCTGAATATCCCCTGCACACAATGAATGGCAGTTTAGAGTGGAAAATGTTCCTAGGATTAGCTATGCCCTGCCCCTACCTCCAGTCCCACCTATTTAAACATTGCACAAGCCAATGCAGACAGCTTATTCTGTTTCATCGCCTTCTTTGATTAATATCTGCAGCCATTGTGTTAATTACTATTCAAAATAAGAGTCAAATTCTGGGACCAGTGACATGCAAATAATCAGAAGAACCAGAACACATCAGTACAGGTTTCCAGGACTGGACACCAACTCTTGTGATAGTTGGCTGGACACGTCAGTTGTCCTTTTGTTTAGTTTTGGGGTTGTTTAGTCTTCAGGCCGGTCAGAGCTGAAGGGGTGACACCGGCTCTCCCCATGCACAGAGCAGGCTGGCACTAGATGGCTCCCGAGTGACAGGCTTGGTTGGGTTTTCTCTTAATAGAGCTTTCTAACCATATCTTCACTTCCTGGCTTAGAACTTTGCCTAAAACTTCTGTTCCCTCCAGTTCATACCGTGTTTTTTACAGTTCAGCTTTACATTCATAGGCACCGTGTAGTTTGCTGCTTCCTGAACCAGACGGGAGAAAACAGGACTCTGCTGTGCCCTTGGCATGGGGCTTAAGAGGGACTGGCTGGAACTGCCAGAGTTGCCGTCACGAGACATTGCGGTGGAAGCAGGGAGCATGTCCTGACTCCCACCAAAGCTTTCATGAAGACTTGCAGAACTGAGTTAGCTTAGCTAGGAGCCAGCTTAATTGGCACTAATTGGCTTCCCTTGGCTAGTCATGTCTCTTTGGAAGTGATTTTCGTGTTCCTTTTCACAGAGAAGCACGTATATCTGGGTCCTTCTGAGACAGTGATGGCAAGCTCCCCATTTCAGGAGGCAAACAGCTACCACATCAAGCTTAGGCTTTCAAAAGAAATGGACTTTGTAAGCAACTCAATGCTCTTGAAATCTTCTCCCTGATGTGCTGTGGTGATCACACAGAAGTTCAAGTTCTGACAGCACCACAGCTCTGAGCTCCCCAGAAAGTCTACAAACTGAGAGATTTAGCAGCTTATCTCCAGTAAACAGAAATAAACAGAAACCTAGTTTCCTCTCTGTGAAAACAGATAGAGGAGCATACTTTCTAAACACAGCACGCACTTATAGTCCTAAGGTAAAGCTTTCCATCTGGGAATGTGTCATGGAAAAGTAGGTCAGTTTGCCTATCACTGGATATGTATTCAGTGGCTTGGACTCATGCAGTAGTGATGCAGAAATGTTGGCGCAATATACTCTAGAGCTCAAGCTCTCTGATGACAGGTTTCAGATGTAAGTAAAGTTTTATGAAGATTACGAGCACTGAGACCACTGCAGTTTCTAACCCATTTAATGATGGCTGTATGGCACAGTGGTTGGCCTTGGGAGCTGTTCTGCTCTTCAAGTATGGCTGCTCCTGCTGCTGAGCTTCAGGCAGCGCCAGTGGTACTCAAGAGCCTATTTCTCTACTCCTGCTCCCCTGTTTCTCCTGGAAGGAAAGGCGCTCATGTGGGCAGAAGGGGCCCAGGGGTGGTCTGGCAGCAGGAATGCAGTGTACCAGCATGACCTATTCTTTTCATTTGTGCTATCAGGAATTGCTCTTTTGCAATTTCACAGTTCTCTGGGTAAGGAGAAGCGTGTCACTGCTACCTCCTACAAGTACAATCATCATCCAAACTTCCTGGATGTGTGGAAAGGGTCTACTTTACAGCTCAGGCAGGTTGCCTTAACAGTCTTGGAATCCTGTGCTAAGATGCAACCTACTGAACAGTCCAGTTCTCCCAGCTGGACTGTTCAAAAAAGAACAAAGCACCAAACTGAGAGCATTACTTGCAAACATTGTTGAATTACCATCAACTTGAACATCATGTGGAGGCCCAAATTAGAAAATACCAGTTTCTATCAAGTTCTTCACTTTCCCACTCCATATTAATGAACCACTTTATTGATGCTGGAACAAAGAACAGTGGCATTTTCTTGTGCTTATTAGATAGATTTTCTCAAATCCATCCTCCCCATTAGATTAGGCAATACCAGCATGGAAAACTTTTAACCATTTGCATTTTGAGGGATGAGGCAGAGTAAAATGTTCTTTTGGTACACATTAAACTTACCAAAGCACTGCTCAGTAAACCTATTGTGAGCTAGCAGCAGACAGGAAACACCTGGCCTTCTGTGGTAAAACATCACTGGGACTGCACTGTACATTTTGGAACAGATCATTTTGAATTGTTAATAAATATTCATCCTATTGCATTAAAACACTCTGTGTCCAGTGTATAAACACTGGCGGAGCTAAATTAAATATGTGCGATGTTAGTCATCTTGACTTCTTCCCCCCCTAAAATGAATACTTGACTTCCCTTCCAAGAACATCTGAAGTTTTAAAACCTTAAAACCCCAGAAGATAGTTCTATCGGATATACAATTTAAATATCTCTGTTTCTGTTATTCTTTGTTAACACATTCTCCCATCTTTTCTAAATGGCTCATTATAAAGCTAGCTAAAATGAAGCCTTTGTTTCCTTTCCTGGGAAAAGCCTTGCACCTTGGCAAACACAGCCCTGTATGCTCATACAGGAATTCACTGCTGCTCCCCTAATGGTCTCAATCTGAAAAACAAATCTAGAGATGTCCCTAATTATGTGAAAGCCAAAGGGCAAAATGCAAATGGTATAACAAATCCTCAGGCCTTTCCTCAAGAAAGACACAAAATGTGCGTATCTATTTCTGCTGCATTGGCATCACTTCTGCTTGTGATAAAGGGCTCCAGAATCATGCCCCGAATTGAGAAGAATTTCCCAGTTTTAGGAATGATGATTTAATTGTTGCAAATCAGCTCTGAACTGAATGAAGATCTCAACCTTCTGCTACAGTGTGTCACCTCCTGAAAATGGGGTTGATGTAGCTGCAAGGGACGCAGAAGATCTGATCTGGATCAGATCAGATCCAAATCATAACATGGAGCCTGATCAGATCAGGCTCCAAATCATAACATAGATTCGTTAAAGGTCACGATAAACAAGTCTTGCATGCATCCAGCTGCAGATCTTATACATAAGACTAATCTTTGACAGATAATTTGCTCAGGTTTGGAGGCTGGTTCCGTGTTTCTCTTGCCAAACTATTGTTTTTAAAGCATACTTACTAACACTGTGCTTCCACGTCCTAACAGCTCGTGTTGTTTAACATAAGCATTCACCAATTTTCAACTAAAATATATCGCCCATGGAAAATTAATAACTTTTTCTGTCTTTTCTCAAAGCATTTTAGTACTCAGGAAAACAAGGTATCATAAATCTAAGGAAAGAAAAGCTGCTTTCAATTGAACAGGAAGAAAAAAGAAAAGGCGAAGTCTGTTGTGCATGTGTGTCAACAGCTTTCAAAGCTGCCATCTGAGCACAAAAAAGCAATCAGGAAAGTCATAGTGCTCATGCAAAAGAAATTTCCCTTGGTGAGAACTCCACAAGCACTGAAGCAGCCTTAAAACTTGGCTTATTGTGTCTGTCTGTAGCTCCGCGAAGATGACTACTTGTTTCTATTTTCTGAATGTGTTGAAAACTCTAACATGGCAGCTGTAATTCTGCTGTGCAGCTCCCCCAAACAAACACCCAGACAACCCTGACCACCTGTTTTGAGCAGACTTCAGCTGTGCAAAATGCCTCTCCAAAGGGAAAGTGTTGGAGAATAATTGTCAGACCTGAAAGCAAGTGGGTTCTAGCTGAGATTTATCTATATGCGTAGCACCGCATTATTTATTAAATACCTACTGCTTTGTCCCTTCTGCCCCAGGGAGGTTATTTATTTGTGCTGTCATCAGCGTTGTAAGAGGAGTATTTCTTTACAGTGAGATGCATGATGTAGGAAGGACAGAAAGTTCAGCCTCAGTCGTTCCTGCTGTCCTATGGGGCATCAGAGCCCAGCACCTATTTGGCTGGATGAGAAGCTCAGTGCAAACTCTGCTGCTGGGTGGGCAGAGCGTGCTGTGTTATTGGGGATGGGAGCCCATTTAACAGTCGGCTCCTCCTGGAGCTGGCCCTTTGACTGGGTGCTTCATGTTTCTTTGTCTGGCCCGGGTAACCAGTGTAGCTTCCTTCATTTGTGTTTGCCTCTAGAGGGGATGAAAGTCATTTGGAATAGACAGCACTTTGGGGAGATCTAGGCACTGATTACAGACTTCTCTTCTCTTTAAATACTAGTCACTCACCCCATGGAGCATACCCTGTATGCTGTGGCAGTCTCAAAATCAAGTACTATGATAAATGAATGGAACCGTACTTAGTACATCTGCTCTGCGAATTGTCTCTGAACCACCTTCCTTTTTCATGACACACACAGCAGTGATGTTTTTTAACTAGACCTTTACAGCGCTATGGTTAAAGAATGCCATAACCCCTCTGCCCGGCTCCATCAGCCAGCGATGCCTGAAGAAAGCCATGGAGCTGCTCTGCACACAGTTCCTTACTGCTGCTGCTCCAGGCACCCTCCCAGCCATTTCCACAATCAGTTTCCTGTTTTCTGTTGACACAAATAATCTTGCAAAATCACCGACATTTGGGAAGGCCGTTGTGTTCAACAGGTATTAGTATTTCCATAAGGAATCAGGCAGGCTGGTGTATAAATGACAGAATACAAACACTACGTGAGACACCACTTGAATAAATTCTTATTATAATGAGGGGTACAAGAGGTAGAAAAGGTACACGCAAAGCATCCTGTGGAAGTTTGTAAACTTCTGTTTAGCACCATTGTCTGTAAAATAGTAGGGTAAAACAAAACCAGATACCAGATACTCAGCTTGAAGATGGATAGACAGAGTGGAAGGGCTTCTTAAGTGGATGAGATGCTATTCCCCAAGCCATCTAACCTGAAGAAATTTGCATGCAAAAATAGATCACAGATCCTCTCACATGAGGATTGTTTTTGCTAAGTGGTAGCTAAGCAAAGCATTCAGTAGCCTGCTTTTCTTTTTTTGTTTTGGCTGATCATGGCCAGTGTGATGGAAATGAAATGGATGTAATTGAAGATGAGCTCATCCACCTTGAACAGATTTAATAATCCTCATTATCTTTTTTATGCCAACTCCTTCCTCTAGTACAGAAGCAGAAGCTTCCCATTACTAACAGACCATCAGACTCCCCAGCCCAGCAGCGCTGACTATCCCCACTGCCAGGTTTCCTCATGTTTTCCATCTACTGTCTAGAGGCTGCCAGGGCACTGAGGTGACTTTACCACACCACAGACATTCATGCAGAGACTGATCCTTTTCCCTGCCATGTTCAAAACACTAATGGTCTTACTTGGTATCTGGAGACCTTTCACTTTAGAATTTATTCCAGCTGGACTGCAGAGCTGGATTGAGATTTCCTTGATAGCCTTGCCCCACACTGCAATGCTGAGAAAAAGCTCAGACTGTTCACAACCTCTTCTGCTCTCATGAATGGGTTGTTTGTATGGGTGGTTTTGCCACCAGGCTTGGTACTATGAACACTCACACTGTTACTGTTTAACTACAGTAAATCAGTTAAAGAGTAACTGTGGTGTTCCAGAGAAATATTTTATTTCATGCAATGAGACTGGCCTACAGTCATGTATCTGACTCCCAGACTGGAAAGACTATAAAGAACAAAGATTCTGAACTTCACTGCATTTTTTCAGTGACTTATATACACACAGAGTAAGGAAGAGAAGGACTTTGTGCTTTAGCAAGCTCAGATGTGAATACATCTTCCTTTTCCAATACTGTACTGGCAGAGAAAATATTCTACTGGGTCTCAAAAAATCAGCAAATAGGTGTAACTGTGAATGTATTTTTAATGAAAGATTTCACTGTGCCTCTCTCTAGCTAACTAAATACGCACCAAGGAGCTAAAAGCAGATGTTATTATGATAACTCCTAAGTGACCAGTTCAAACATGCCCTGCCTGGCGGATGTTAGGGTAAATGCTTTTCCAATAAACTCTCCAGATTCTAAACTACAGCATTTCATTTTTCCAGAAGCCTCTCAAGTATGACCATGTGGATTTGCAATGGCAGAAACATCCTGCTCACAGCTGATGTTTTGTCAAGCTGTTTGCTTCCTCCAGCCAAGTCAGGAGAAAAGACATAAATATTCTTACAAGCAGGTCACTTATTTTCCAGCTGACATGCATTTTGCATGCTGCTATTTTCACTCTATTTTCCCTACACACACAGAGTCCGTATTGTTATAGGGAAAGCAGTTTATATGAGAAAATTGACCTGGCACAGTTTAAATTCTTCTGGCAAAACTGGAGTAAAAACCTGTGTGGACACTCTTTGCACCGGAGGTTGGATATCTTTATTTAATGGAAAGATATTAGGAAAGGATTCAGCTGAACTAAATGAGAAAGTTTAATTTGAAAGTTGGCGTTTGGCACCACTTAACCATGTTTAAAAACAAACAAACAAACAGATTCAAATTGTACCATGGTGACTTTTCCATGCAGAAAACTCCTTAAATTCTCTTATCATTTTGAGATCCTATGCTTTCTGCAACCAAACTGACCGGCTTTAGGACACAGAGAGGATGGTAAGTCTGTTTTGCATTACTCACCATCTGAATAGGGACTAATCCCACTAAAACATGTAGACATAAAACAGTGAGAGATGAAAATCAATGCAAACTGATAGGCAGCATGTAAGGAAAATCCGACATGCAAAATATTGGAGAAAATGAGTTTTAAATCCCTGTATGAACAGAACTAACTTGTGACATCTGAAACATGATTTAATGCTACACCAGATGTTTGTGTTCTTAGAAAAGCATACGACAATTTTGTATAGAATTTTTGCTTTAATTATTAGTGTGTGAAAACAGCATGAAGGAGGTGATCACAGTAAGGGTGAAGCTTTGCTTTGATTAACAAATTAGCCAGTTCCAAACAGATCAACAGTTCTAAACAGTCAGAAAAGCTGATGACCCTTGAAAGCAGGCTTAAGCTTTCATTGGGCCACTTATTACAGACCACTTGCGTTGGATGCAAACAATATCAGGTGTGCCCCCTTGGACTAGAAAATCTCTTTATTAAAAAATGAAAGAGCACTCAGTTTTCACTAGCTGCTTTGAAGTAATGGCAGTTATTCCTAGTAAGAGGGATTTTCAGGACCCAAAGGGTCTGTATTTAAAAAGAGATTGCTTACACTGGCATACTCCAATTTAATTAACTGAGATTTGTAAATGGAAGATCTATGTTAGTTGTGTTTGTAATAGGAAATACAAAAGTAAAAAGAGTTTGTAACCAAATGAAACGTATAGAAAGGGGGTAGTATTTTAGAAGTTAATACATCAGAAAATATGATGTTGAAATGAATTCCCCTTCTGATGCTGTACTGTCATACACTGTAACATCAAGGAAATCACAGAATGGTTTGGGTTGGAAGGGACCTTGAAGATGCTTAGCTCCAACCCCCTACTACGGGCAGGAACACCTTCACTAGACGAGGTTGCTCAGTCTTCATAACCAAGTTTGAAAATGCTCTTGTATTTTTGTCGTGAAAGCTGTTTCAGTATTAACACACAGCTCATCTTTGTTACTTTGAGCAAATGTAGGTCCTGACCTTGCACGTACTTTTGCATGAGTAACTTTCCATATATAAACAAATGTACTGCACATATAGTGCTGCAAATCCAGAATGCTTTCCCCAGGAAGAGAGGGTGGCTTGTCAGTACATCTCTTAACTAGAGAAAGGCAACATCTCACAGTGCTACCACAGCTGAAAACACATTCAGAGTTCATTTCTGTAGTCCACCCATTGCAGAATGCACCCTATGACAGGCTACCAACTCAATGGATCTATGAGTTAGTTTATACAGAGGTAATGCTTAGAGACAAGGGTCCAGAACATATTTTCTCAGTGTCCAGGTTTCAAACTGCGACAGAGTTTCAGTTCCAAAGTATGACCTAGTCTAGCTTGGGAATTTTCACATGAAGGCTGCTAGTGCATCTGGTTTGATTTGTTTCTAATCAACCAATGTGGATTTTAAAATGGATTCCCTTGGGAAGTTGAGCTGATATTTTCAAGGAAAACAGTAAAGAAAATTCAGCTTTGACATGCACATTTTTTCTGCTTACACAACAAAAACTTTTGCTTTCAAGTCTGTGGTGTTCCAGAGACGCTGGGGAGCAGAACTATTTTCTTCATGCCAAAGTATGCATTTCTTTTGTAAGTAGATTATTTAAAGAAACCTGTCCTGTTAAATGGGACTCCTCAGTGCATCAGTGCTTAAATGAAAATTGTATCAAAATCTGAATTAAACAACAACAGTATTGCAGAGATCTCTATTTTTATCAGTTACTGAAATCACCTGTGGGAATGTGAGTTTTCTGTGAGTCAGATCTCTGTCCTAGTAAGGTGGAAGACCTAAGGAGGCACCCAGGGAGCAGGTTCCAAACCTGGCTGCAGTGGACACTGCTTACCTTTATCTTACATCTGTGGCCACTGTAGTGAGGCCTGATTCTCTCCTGCCTCTGTTTTCACTTGGCTTCAGCATCAGAGTCTGCTGGTTTCCTGTTCTGTGTCATGTCCCAGTTTCCATTTTTGCCTGGATATTTATCATTCTACTGGTTGCCCTCCAGTATCAGTTGACTACTGTAATTAATGGGTTTGATAGCTGTCTTGCTCCATCCCTACCACTTTCTGGACCACTAAAATACAGCCCTTCAAAGTATTTACCAGTGTCCCTATGCTTTGGTTGATGCCTGGCTGCAGAACATGCAGTGCTGAGTAGCACTTCCATCCTTTCTGCCTTTAATATAGAAAAGTTAGGGAGGTTTCCAAATCAATAGTATTTCACAGAACCTAGTAAGATCAATCAGCCATTAGCATAATCTCCCCAGGGATGCTGTGGATTCCCCAACACTGGACAGTTAAGATTTGGCTAGCCAGAGTGCTGGAACATCCTGCTTGCCTAGAAGAGCGGGACCAGATGATCCTTGAGGTCCCTTCCAGCCCTTCTATGATTTATGTTCTGTACATTATATATTTTAGTTGAGATTGGTAAAAACACCTGTAATTAGTCACCCCTAGGAGCTTTTCAGCCCATCTTTTCAGTTGCTTACACTTCACCAGTTTCATGCAGGAGGCTGAAATGATCCATGCTGGATATCTGCTTCACATATAGTTTTGTGGAAAAAAATTCAAGCAAAAAATATGCTCATTTGTTTCTGAGAATGAATATAGGGGGAAATGTGCTGTTCTGCACACAGTAAACATCAGGACATCAAACCTCTCACTTCCCAGGTGGGCTGTGGCGGCACACTGCTGTAGCAGGTAAGGTCACCACTAAGACCGTGCTGGGTATAGCCTGCATCAGCGCTGCTGGTCCAGGACCAGGGGAAAGAAACTGGAAGGACATGTGCTTTATGAGAAACCAGAAAGGCAGGAGATGATGATGGGAGAGGTTTTTTAGGAAGCGTTGCTGTGCTGGTGTGCTGCAGATCACTCAAAATGAGCTTTCTGCAGGTGGCCACAAACTGAATGTTCCCCAGTGTGTTAATGCCCAGCATGAGCCCCCTCATCTGGCCGATCTGCTGGAATGCTGCCACCTCACAACCTCCTACTATAGTAGTGTCCCTGTGCTAAGCATTCAAAGTGATGCTGCAGGTCTAAATACTCTGAGAGTATTAGATCAGGTCTAAGGTTTACGACCTGCCAAATCTGGCCTGTCACCCACCACAGGATGACTTTTTTCCCTGTACTTCAGGTTCCTATCTCTTAGTATCATCTCACTTTGCAGTTGGGAAGATTAATTAATGTTTGCGAAAAAGACACAAAAAGGGACAACTGGCAAAATCAGCAATTCTGTTCCTGAAGCCAAGTTCAGGCTGTGTCAGTGAGTCACCCATGTGAAACACCCCCTGAACAATGCGGGTAACACAAACGTGCTGAAAAGCCGCTCATCTCACCCAGTGCCACTAGCTGTGTGCACTGAAGGGAGGTTTGGGGGACATGATGTGATCATAAGGATAAAGGGATGAATATACAGCTGCCCTGGCTGTTGAGCCTTTCAATGTACAATTTCACAATCTTTTAATGCAGTTGTAGTGTGTAACATGCGACACACGAATTCAAATATGGAAGCTCTTTGCATGTAGCACATTATGTAGCTCCTCGCTGTTTGCTTTAGAAATTCCTAACTGCCCAACTGATGCAGACCTGCACACACAATAACCCTCAACCAATTGCTCTCGCTGATAATCAAGGTGGCAAGGGCCAAGGTCAGAGTTCAGCTCTTTCTGATGTCAAGGGCCTTCCACGAAAGCCCAAAGCAGCATGTGATGCAGGAGTGCTCTTTAATGCCTGCTGCCATTAAAGGCTGTGCTTCTTCATGCTTCACTGGAAGCTGGCTGGGACACTTGCTTACATGAGTGGGTAGTTTAAAGCTCCTGTTGGTTAATCCCTCAAACAGCCCAGTGACTGCTTTCATGAAGTATACTGGGAAGATTAAAACTACCTGGGTTTTTTCCCCCTCCTGAAGTTCACAAGAAACTGCCAGTGTAATTCGAAAAGCCTAAAAGAGCACCCTGAAAATGCATTTGAAACAGAAACAGATATATGAAGGGTATGGACATCAGAGTTTCATGGTTTCCAGACAAGCTTCAAGTGATTATTTAACACATATTATACAAAGCATTAGAGCAATATAGATTATATCTCTATTATAGTAGTGGTAATGCTACAAAGCTAGAGAGGGAAAGGCTAGACTGATATTGAAAGCTTTTCTTCTCCTCAGTCAAGCTTTTATGTTCCCTAAGGAAAACTGGCATGCCTAAACAGATTATAGGGGAATATCTGACACTTTTATTGTTGCCTTTTCAGGAAGAAGCTAATATTCATTATGAAACAATACTTTTATCCTAAAATTTAAAAACCTGAATGTTAACTGTGAAGTTTATAATTCTAACCTCAGCAGCCAAAGTCATGCTCGCATTTAGTACAAGGTGAAATCACAAGGAGCTGGAAGGCAGCGTGTCAGTGTTCAGCTCTTCTGAATGTTTAGATGCTCATCTCTTCTTACTGTATTCAAAAGGCAGTCGGGTGCCTAATGTGGGGAACTGGATTTCATTAGGCAGCAAGGATCTTCAATAGGGGCTACAGAGCTCAGTTTTGCACCATTTTACGTCTATTTTTGGACCTAAAATGGAATTTAGCCATGGCCATGATGATATTCCTTCTTGCCCCAAGGTTTTCTGTATATGTATGTACTGCGTCTCCTCCTCTTTGGCCACGATCCACAGGAATTGTTTTTTTTCTGCTTTAAACATAGGTAATTTTGGATAATCTTTTTTTCTGTGCAGATAAGCATGTGTTTTCATGTCACTGTTTCTTATGATGACCAAGAATCAACATCTCTTATTCTCACATTTAAATTCTCTAGATAATCCAAACACTTTCTGTTACTATACTTGAAGTTAGAAGTAACTACAGGAAAAACAGGTTGTTGAGCTTTCCATTCTTTGAAACCCGCTCTCTGCTTCCTTATGACTCCAGTCAGTGGGGCAGCATGCAGAGTAAGTTAAATTAGTACAAATCAAGACGACTGATAATCTGCTTAATGAACTTCAAACTAATGGTTTCTACACTTTCCACCTGTGATTTCTTAGTCCTTGCACAGTCTGTTTTCTACTGTGGGGGTCTTCAGTCAGATCTGATGCAGAACACAGGAAAAACACGTAATTTGAAGTGATACAACCAACTTGCAATTACCCTCCTCAGGACTGCTTGCCATGGTTTTTTTTCTGGTAGTTCATGTTTTCATCTTTCTGCTTGGGAACAGCATTTGAAGATCCAGCAGTAAAGCACTGCCACTGATCTGAACTGTAACTAACCGCCCAGGCTTGCTCCTCATGGTTACTGTACTTCCTGTTATTTTGGGCATACACTTTCTTATGGGTTTAACAGCACATGCTGATGTTTTAATCCCAGCGCCCTTTATAAGATGTGAAAGCGCAACCTCTGAGTGCCGCTGTGCTTGTCTGCATTGCAATGAATGGCTGGCTCCTTGACATGGGCAATGGAAAATCCCTTGGAATCTGTGCCCTGTGCTGTTACTGGGTGTTTTGATGTGAGCTTGGAAATTTTACAGCTTGCTTATTCATATTTGTAAATGGTCCAGAGAAATGAGCCAACTTCTTACCAACACATTGGCCATTCTGCTGAAAGTGTGAAAAGATGACAGCATTTTCTTCCATCTCAGTAGAAAATGTCTTTCCCAATGTAAATATTTGCTAATGAAATGCACTCCTCATTTCTACACCAGCATCTTTTTTCTTCTTCAGACTGCAACCTGAAGTATTTATAGCTTATGCTGATTACAAATAGCATATTTTTTTAGTTCCAGGGGAATTTTTTCACTCCCAGTCAACTGCTTTTATCACTTTGTACTCCATTAACTCCATTACTTTGTACTCCACTAACTAGTAATGAAGAACTCTGAAGGTATGCAGAACACATTAATGCAATCAGAAGTTAAAATAATGCTACTTTTTGTACCAAAATCTGTAACTAGTTACTCTAACAAAATCATATGGGAAGGCAATCTGGTCCACATCTTGCCTGTTTGGAATTGTTTATGGTATGTGATTAGCCTTCAATAAGTCAAAGATGTGAATTTGTATTTTCTTTTGTACCCAGGCAAGGCAACAAGTAAATATTATATGACTTCAGAGGAATTAAGCATATGATAATAAAGCGGATCAAAAATTGAGCCAATTGCCTAGGCAAATAAACAGTTCCCATAACTCCACAGATCTTTAATTGGAGTTAGAAAGTAAATAGTTGTGGTGGGTTGACCCTGGCTGGACGCCATGTGCCCACCAAAGCTGCTCTGGCACTTCTCAGCTGGACAGGGGAGAGAAAACACAACATAGGGCTCGTGGGTTGAGATAAGAATGGGGTAAGATCACCCACCACTTACTATTATGGTCAGAACAGACTTGACTTTGAGTAAATTAGTTTAATTTATTACTGATCAAATCAGGGTAGAATAATAAGAAATGAAAACTAAATCTGAAACTCCCTTCTGCTCACCCCTCCCTTCTTCCCAGGATCAACTTTATTCCTGATTTTCTCTACCTTCTCCCTGCCAGTGGTGCTGGGGGACAGGGAATGGGGGTTGTGGTCAGTTCATCCCACATTGCCTCTGCAGCTCCTTCCTCCTCAGAGGAGGGCTCCTCACACTCTTCCTGTGCTCCACCATGGACCTCCATGGGCTGCAGAGGCACAGCCAGCCTGAACACAGTCTGCTTCACGGGCCGCAGGGGAATCTCTGCTCCAATGGGCCACCACTGTCACTGATGGGCTTGGCCTTTGCCAGCAGTGGGTCTGCCTTGGAGCTGGGTGGCATTGGCTCTGCTGGACATGGGAGATACTTCCAGCAGCCTGTGACAGAAGCCACCCCTGTAGCCCCCCAGCTACCAAAACAGCCACACAAACCCAACACAATAGTCAAGCAGCTTTCAAACAAGTTCAGCTAAGTAATAGGAGACATGAGAAATCTCTTTTAATTTAGTTAGAACAAAAAGGAAATGATTGAATGAAAACTAAAGAATAGGACTGATCTTTTGCTGTCAGTGGTTTTTTTTGGGTTGAATACAAAAAGCAATGATTTACATGAACTAAAAACCTAACCCATCATTTTTTTAACTGACCATATTATTTTCCAGCAAACTGATGAGATGATGACAGCTTCTCCAGGCTTTCCCATAAATTGCATTCCTCAGATTTTTACTAACACAGCACTGAACTGCTACAGTATTTCATGTGTATGAATTAATCCCTGTGAATTAATGTTACGGCTGTGCTTTACTCATTTACTATTACTTACATGCACATATAGTCCATGGTTACTTATATAGGAATAGAGTTCACATTTTCTACATAAATACATACTCTTTATGTCTCTCATGACTTACTCTCATTAGCTGTATACTAAATGATGTTAGACATGAGACTGAGTTAGTATGTTGACTCTGGAATGCAGCAGTTACACATGGTTGACTGGCCTCATTGCTGAGGTTTATAGTGTAGTTTCATAGTTCATAATACAGCCTATTTTTACAGTATAACACCCCTGCTAATAAATTTGTTACATAAGGCCACTACTAAATAATGAAACCACTACTATGTTTAATTTACCTATTAAAATCTGTGTAGCAGTAAATGCTGTTATAGAGTTTGTTATTAATGTGAGTAACCTCAAGATTGCTGCCAACACTTTAAACATAACATTTCTGTAAAGATGCTGCAATCAAATGATATAGTGCTTTACAACTTACTCCTTATTACAAAATTAGGGTGAGATTCCCTATAATTATATAAGATCCCCAGTAATGTTATGGACTTATGGACCAAAGGGCATAAAGTTGAGCCCAACTGCTAGATCTTTTCAGGTATCTCTTCCACAGGACTGCAGCATGCAGAGGAATATGTTACATTGCCAGTTGTTTCTAGATTAACTCAGTTAAGTAATTTATGTTTAGCTTTCAAGTATGCATGAAATGCAAGAAAGTGTCATAACTGCGAAGATTTACTGTCAAACTTCCCCTTATTTCCATTAAGGACAGTATAGGAGCTCTAGAGAAGATGCCAGAGGGGCTCTAGGTTCTCCTGAACACAAAGATGCAGTGACACCCTGGGGACAGCCCATTCACAGAACATAGCCCTCTCTAGCCCCAGACTGAGCAGATGATGGATGGCAAACAGCTTTTTGTTATAACTAAAAAATACCTAACTGTAACAACATAAATATTGCCTACCATCATCATAAAGGAACTCTGAAATAAAAGCTTTTCGGAGTAATAAACTCCATAAATAACAGCTTTTGTTTTTCTAAAAGAAGTCAACTTTAACAAAGATCTGCCTTAACAAATCTGCACTGTGACCTCAGGATTCAGTTTTAACAAGTTGGTTTTAATCCTGTTAGTTTAAGACCAAAGGAAAAGATTCATGGGCAGGGTTAAATGGAGAAACATTGAAGGATTTATAAAAATATGGCCAATGCCCACACCAGTCCTTCTGTCCTAATTAAGTTTATGTTTTTCTAAGTATTGCTGGCAGGAACTGATACTCAGAGACCTAAGCCAAAGTAGCTCACTTTAACCTGAGGGCATTTTTTCACTTACTTTGACTGTATTTTAGGTTTTCCAGATTGAAGTATTTAGCTTAGTTTCCTAATAGCTATCTTTCGGATTTTCAAGCTACACTTCAGTGCAAGTTAAGCACTTGTTACTTCTCTATCTTATTTCTACTTTTGGCTGAGTAAAATCTTCCATTAACTTTCAATCATCTCATTCTATACAGTGGTCTGAACAAATGCTATAGGGCTTGCACTTCTGATTGCCTCTTGGATCACCTGAAGATGAGTGATAGTTTCTGTTCTTAAATGACTTTCCTTGTCTTTTACACACTGTAGTACATGATATGAGATTGCCCTGAGACAGAATGGAGAGGCCAAAATGTGCTTATCAAAGTTCTGGTAGTAAATTATTCAGTGTTGTAATGTCTTTGTGGCCTTTCTGGAAACCAGGCAACACACAGTTAACTTGGGCCATCCATTTTTGCATCTGTATGTATACATGCAATGTACAAAGTTAATTAAAAACAATGTAACTGCTGAAGTGTAACATTACTGAGCATGACATGTATTCTGTCATGACTTCAAAATGCAAATGTGCTTTTTGACTTGTTATGGAAGTCCTGCTTGCCACACATTTCTAAATAAAGCCGAAGAGACTGGATTTACATCTTCCCCCTCTTAACCCTTCTCTTAATCACTTCCCTCTAATTCCACTTTTTTCAATGTGTGTGGCTTGAGCAAAGCCTCTTCTCTGTAATTGTCTTCTAAACTGGCAAAAGGACAGTGCAGGGTGTGACCCTCCTCCAGTTTTCTGTGCACAATTATATTCTCCTGGGCCCCATTCTCCTAGGAGCTCTCCCACGTCCCTGCTAAGTAGCCAAGATTACACAAAGCAGTCAGATTCCTGCTTCACATCTGCGTCTTCCTACAGCAACTGGAGCCATAAAATGAATTGTCATCACAGTATCTGATAATATCCTGAGCCAGAGGTATGTTCACATCTGCGAGTGAGTAGGCTCCCTCCTTATAGGTACAAAGGATGGTATATCCCAGTGCACTACACTTAGTGTTAAGTGGTAGTCTTAGTGGTGAGAGATGCTGCTGGGAATTTCAAAGGAGCAGAGAAAGGTCCACACAAAAGACGACAGCACTGTCACCAGAGAAATACTGGAGTGAAGGGTTCCTCAAAATGCTTCTCTGTCAAGGATTCATTTTGAGCTATTACATTTACCATGTATTTTGCAGCCACTCCTAAGATCTCACTGAGTATAGGTGTCTCTCAGTTGATGTAAGCAGTTACAATGCTTTGTAGCACAGCAGTGCACACTAGAGCATGCATGAGTATGCACCATAAGTTGCACGCTACCCTTGTTTACAAGTCAAAGTCTTACAGTGTTACGTATGAGGATGCTACTCCTGGGCAGTCCTAGCTGGTACCCTCAGAAAAGACTGAAGAGAATGTGTGCTTAAACAACAGTCAATATTGTATTTCTGAAGACCTAAAGACCAATTTTATAGAAAAAAACATACCTTGTATGTTAGTCTAACATTACTGATGTTGCCTTAATTCTCTCCTGTTTGTTAAACACGCATAATTTTGCCACCCATTATTCAACAGTGAGCTTGTCTGATAGCTCTTGGCATACAGTGATTTTTAATAACTGCCATCCATTGGCACGCACTTACTTCTTTAATAAGTACCATCCACTAAGCACACATGCCAGAGATGTAAAATAGTTTTATTAAACTGAGGCACAAACCATTAAAATTATTTTCTTACTAATAAAAGTCAAATGTTTACGTTTATTAGCACTATATTGAGTTCAAACTGTATAAATGAGAGGCTATTTTGCAATACCTCCCACACCAGTTTTTATGGGGTTTTAAAATGAATCTTAAAAAAGACCATTTTCTTACAAAACATAGCATCTTCCAACATTTTGATTGTTCCTAGCTGCATTGTCCTAATGAGGGAGCAGCAGCAGCAGCTGCCCATTCTATCCCCCTTACTCCAGCGTCACTCCTGCTCTGGGACCAGATGTCCATGTGTCACCTCCATCTCTCACCGGTCCTCTGCTGTGGAGCAGAGGACGGGCTCACCGTGATGCAAACTCAGCAGCACTGTGTGCTCAAGCTGCTCTGTCACCTGGACTGCTCCTGATTCCATCTCCTGATAATCCAATTTATCACCTCAGTGACTGAAATTAACTGTCAACAGAAGCAAGCCAGCATGAGCCATGCCCTGCAGCCAATCCTAGCCATGCGGGACTGCTTCTCTGAGCCACCAAAGAAGAAAAACCTGTTACTTTTCCCCAGACTGATTCAGTTTCTGTGGGCAGTCTTTTGTTCCTCTCTTGTGACCATCAGTGGAGAGGCCAGCTTGGTTTAACTGCTTTTTAACTGGGTTTTAGTAGAGTAGTTTAGCTTACTAGACCAACAAAACCATACTGAGAGCTACCTTAATTGTCTGGGCTGTGGATATCAGTGCAGGTGACCTAAAAGTGAATTTAAATGATAATGAAAAATCTATCTAGGCCCCTGGCTATTTAATTTGCTTTATGACACCACAACTGCAACATGAAAAGCTTCAGGTCTTCAAGATGCATAATGCAACTTAGTTTTATTTCTGTCCTTTAATAGAAGCTTATAGAAAAATGGAAAAACATTCACTATTCACTGCACACTGAAATAACAACTCTATCTGCTTTACATGGAAATTAGTATCGTCAGCTATTGCACACTTTCCAGCAGAAGAATCTCTTCAAAAGAACTAGCCAGGAAAGCATTCTTACTATGTAAATAGTCAATATATTATGCTAAGCTACAATAACAAGTTATGTGTAGTGTACCATGTAATAGTTAGAAATAATTGTTGTTAAAAGGCAGGATACCCAAATACTTCTGATTCTGACTGGTGTAGTTTGGTACGTAACAGCAGGCATAATGAGCAGGGGCTGTTAGAGCTATGCTGCCCTGCACCCTGCTAGTAGGGCACTTTTGAACAGTCTCAAGCTAAAGAAATCTCAGAATCTGCAAATGTCATTATTTTGGAATTCATCTCTGATCAATAGCCCTAACCCCTCATATCTAAGTCCTTCCTTCTTCCTCATCCTTTTCCACCTCTCTGTAAGATTTCTGAAGCACCAGGCAGAAACAGGGGAAGGACATGAGCCAGCAGATCTCCTAGCATCACTGACAAAAAAAATTTCAGGCTCAAGTATCACTGTAGTAAGAATGTTGTAAAATATACCATGAGTTCTCACTGGCACATCCAGTTCCTTCCTGCTGTGAAATACCACCATGCTCCGAACCACAATACATAAGGTCATTCAAAACACATCAAATATGTAGCACATATTTGTAGCACATGCTGTGGATGTTGCTGCAATGTAGATGATGGTATACAGAAGTATGAAGCACTTTCGTACCTCCTACTGCATTTTTCTTCTGGTGTTCTGTTTGTTTCTTTTGGGTAACATGGGACCAGGTCAGCATCTCTATCACACTACATATCTCTATTGTACTGTATACTTATTAAAGTCATCAAAACACAAGATTTACTTGTAGGCGCTTGTACAACTGCAGCATTGTATCAACATTTTACACAGTGTATCTGGGACTCCTAATTACTCAGATGGCTTTAATTTTCTGCAGTGATGTCGATACGATTCAACGCAAAGCCTGGCAAACAAACCTCTAGCATTGCAATAACTATCCGTAGTTATTATATGGATAATAATCCATATTTCCAGAGAGGGACAGATTTTTTCTTTATTATTCTGCTAGAAGAATTTACAAAACGTGGGTTTATTTTCTCCCCAAACTCTTACATGATACTTCCTAAGTTTCAGACTTACACCCCTATTTTGTGCAAGATGTTTCTGGACTAGAGAGTTCTATGGCAAGAGTCATCCGGTTCTTTCAAAGGATGCAGCAGTCTCATGACTGCACACACATGCCTCCAAGGGGTGTACAAGTAGAGCTCTCAGGCTATAGTTCCTGGGAAGAAACAGCCTTGAACGTCCTGCCTTATGCCTCTGCAAAGACACCGCAGCGCAGGCTTGTTCTCAGATGGTATCTCCTGCAGCTGATTTCCTTTTGCCAAAGAGGGAATGGGAAAAGAAGAAATGGGTTATTGTCTTCATGCAGCTAGTGTGAACTCAGGGAAGTGCTGGGGTGAATTCCCAGCTGGTGTCAGGCCCACAGCCCTTGATGTCAGCAGATCTGCACTGAAGAATTGCAAACTTGAGCATATTTGGATCACATGCTGTTTCTTTATGGTTCTATAGATGTGACAGATTTTCTGCTGAGTCCCAGCTGCTCTCACTTTCCTGTTTCATGCACCAGATCCTCAACCAGGGTAGAATCACGGATGACTGGGTCAAACCATGACTATGCTAGGTTACACAGCCTAACAGCTAAACTCCCTGGAAGTTGTAGTGTGAGTGTAAATGGTGCAGTGCCGCTGTGTACAAAACAGGCAGCAGATATCCTTCTGGTCTTGGAAATGCCTGGAATGAGTCGCAGTGTGTAGATGGCTGGCTTGAGGAGCCTACGGAGCCTGCAGAGTGCTTGGGCTGACTGTGATTTATGTTTGCTTCCAGGTGCATGTAAATTTTCCATCCCCCATATAGACTCCAGCACTGTGCTACAGAGTCACAGGAGATTAAAATTCCTGCACATTTTCTAGAAGCATCAGCCGTGCTGAGAAAGCAGCATTGGGCAGCGCCGTTTGTTTTATGCTCACAAGAATCCTCTACAGATACATGTATTTCCTTAGCATTTCATATTAGCATGAATTAAAATATTCCATTTGGGCAAAATGTTATTTTAGTTAATTTCCTACAGACTTGTTTTCAGCCCGTTTCCAAGTGAATGGTGAATAGGCCTTCAGTTGAACATAGCGCTCTCAGAGCTCGCTGCTTAGAATAGCTCCCCGCTTCTCAAGTATTAATTGTATCTGGTTATGTTTAAATGTCATTAAAATATGCAGCAAGTGATCTATGGGGATTCATATTTCTACCAAAAATCGAGCCTGCACCTTAACTTCCCACTGCAGGAATCTGGGATGGGTTTTTCCCACTGTGCCTGTTGCAAACATCTGCCACTTCTGAACACTGACAAGAGACCTCACAATCCAAATTTTCACATTGTAGCTGCATGCTTTTAAGGGAGAATATTCCAGTTTTATCCATAAACTGTTTCAAGAAAGGAAAGGGGGGAGAGGAGGTGAGGAAGTAAGCCAAAAGCGCTTTGACTTGCTTTCTGTTTTCAAGTGTCTCAGTGAGTGCTGTGCCAAGAAAAACAAAGTCCAGAGCAGTGAGCAGCGGGGAGATCCTGTTACAGCAGCCGAGCACCTCAGGAGATGGGGCTGCCTCCAGCGAGGGGAAGGGAAGGGAGGGGAGAAATGGGGACCTGGCTGCCCATGAGCCCCAGCAGATGCCTCCTTGGGTGGGGTAAGGACAGGGACCCCATCCTGCAGCCTGCCCTAGCAGGATGGGGATCAGTGCGTCATTCGTGTGAGCAAGACAAGCAGAATCTGGCCCTGACTGGAGAAGAGCTTTCAGAAACGGGTAATGGGAGAGGGCTTATTACCATCAGAATAATAGCAAAAATAGGAGAAGTGTAAGTGAACATACATGCGGGACTACTAACTGCTACCCAGCCAGGGTGGCCAGCTCTGGCTTTTACAGTTTTACCCATGACCTTACAGTAAGAGAAGGGAAAACAAAAACACCCCCTCCCCAGCATATACATGTACTTTCTGGTATATTTAAGTCTTATTTGAGAAAGCAAGTATTTTTGTCTAGTTAGGGTGTCAATGGCAGTGAATTACTCTAGTAGAGTACTCTTGTCTTCTAGTGAAGGACAAGGCACGCACTTGTCCTGTACATTAGTACAGGGAATTGGGACAAGCCTACCAAGCTCCTGTTTATCACCCTTTTAAGAAGAAAGCAGGGCCGGTATTCCTTCCAGACAAGCGAAGAGGGAATGGGAAAAATGCACGGAGCACATAACATAGCAGCATACAGATGGAGTCTTTTACTGCCATGGGTAAGTGCCAGACTGTCCCCCACCTTACACTAGCTACACACGAAGCCTCCGTCTTTCAGAGGGAAGATAAAACAGCAGAAGGAGTCAACTTGAAAAGCAAAACTTGTGAAGCTGTTACAAGCAGTTACACTGGACCTGCTGTCACCACATACTGTCACTGAAATGGGGCACAGCCGCTGGCGCTGAGCACCAGGAGCTGAGCTAAACCTCACGTGTTTCTAAAGTAGCATTATTTTATTAGGGGTACCTGTCAGGGCTGTAGCAGGTGGTGTGTGAACTTTCATGGTGGCGCAGTGACCTGCAACAACCCTGCGATTCCTGTCCTTCGCTTCTCCAAGGGGAAGCTGCCAGTCTCCTGGTGACACAGACTCTGCTGGGCTGTGAATGCCAGCAATGGCACAGGCCACTTGCAGAAAGACTGGCACCTTCAAGGAGTGTGTAACAGGAGGGACATCAAGGGCAGGAAAGCAGTGCTGCTACTTGACAGAAAGAAAGAGATGTGGCACTGTAAAGGTTTAACTGCAACAAATAACTCCAGATTTAGACTGTGATACACTTGAAAGCAGAATAGGGCTCCAGGGCCCTGAAGCTATCCTGTGTGATCAACTAATGGAGACCTTTGTCATACCCTGGGAGACACAGGGACTGCCCAGAGCAGCCTCACCCGGGGTCACCCTGCCCACGGGCCCAGGAGTCCATTTAAGCTCAGCTGTGGCGCTTCAGTCCCTTCCTGTGCTGTGCTGAAGGGATGCCATTTGTGCTCCTGTTCCGGAGGTGTTTGGATTTCTTGGCTTGAGCATGGACCTGGCTTGTTGCCTTGGCTCTGCCTGGTGATCACTGAGCTATAGGTAGGACATGTTGTTATTGCCCTGCTTTTTCAGTAATGTTTTTATTTTTAATGCAGTGTTTTACATTGCTATCAATATTGCATTTAAGTTGTATTAGTTCAAGAATTGTGGCCTGTTACTGGTTTGATCCTTCTGGGTTTTGGCACTTTGCCTGTTATGTTGGCTGCATCCTAGTGAGCTCCTTTGGTAAGGCAAGCCGCAGGCATAAAAATGAACTGGGAAAGGTTGTGTTCCACTGTGGATGAAAAGGCTTATTTCTTTGATTCAGTTCAAGAACTATAGTTTATGCCTTAGAAAAGCCTTTCTCGTAGGTGTTACTTCTTAAGATGGAGATCTTCCGGGGGTGGAGGCTAAACCAGCACTCTCACCTGCTTTGGTTGGAAAGGCTGTTTGAGCTTCTGACAAAAACTTGGAGTAGCTCAGGTTTGCTCTAATTTGTGCCTTGCTGCCCAAGGTCCCAAGGGGCTGTTCAAGTTCCCAGAGATTACTGTGGAAGAATGAGTGATAATTTGCTTAAGCCATTTCCATGAGGTTTCAGTCTGCCAGCTGCCCCTTTGAAACTGCTCAAATCATCCTCTTCCTCTCTCCTGCTTGAACAAGGGGAACCATTATGTATCCCTTGCCACCGGTTTACAGATGAACCACTATGTGGATGATAAAATTACCATCAGCATTGCCAAATACTCCCCGGATCATCTCACTGGCATAAGCCAGTCTGAAAGCACAAGGATCTTTATTGTGGTTTCCCTGCCATTACATTGTTAGATGTAGATACTTATTTCTGAACACACCAAAAATAGTCACTGCAACTTGAATGCGTTCTGTGAAACTGACTTTGTTTACAACTAACCCTTTACATCTATATGGAGACAGAAGAAGCCAGTGTTTGGAGTGTAGAAGTAAGATCAAATAAACTGGTTTTCTAATGCTGCCTTCTGTCCCTTCCATCATCCTTCCCACCAATAGATTTCCATCTGTAAAAACATGGCCACCTTTATAAATGGCTGAGATGTTCTGATGCAAAGGGGTTTTAACATATGAAAGACATTAATGCAGTTGCATAGAGAGTAAAAGACATCAGCCAAATATCTAGCTTATGCCATGATCCAGGCAGCAATACAGTAAACTATAATTGCTCACTGCTGGCTTTCTCACATAGTACTTTCCAAGACAAGGTACAAAACACTGCAAGAAAACCAGTCCAGAAACCTAAACCTGAACTCTGATTATCAAGGGAGAACCAATTATTTTGAATTACAGAAGTTGATACGCTTCAGGATCAGGTAAGTTAAAGATTGTTCTGACAGAAATCTGTAATCCAAAAGAGAAGTTCCTTTTTTTTAAAGGTGCTTTTCGCATTCTAGAACCTTGTATACAGTAGTGTGAGGAAAGCTTATTGTGTATACATGTGTGTATATATACTACCCAAATTCTGCTATCAATTACAGTGATATGAATCTGGAACAACTCCAGTGCTATTTACATGTGTCTAAATTAGAACAGACTGTGGTTTGTTAATGAGGTATATACTTTCCAGGGTTGTATACTGCTCTATAATAGCAAAGATTTGTTGAGATCAGCTTTTCATTTTCACTAGTGTTAGAAGTGCTTGAAGGATATCTTCTGCTCTATAGCAATGGGTACAGTTGTAGTAAATCTCTACTTCCTAATATTTAAAATGATCTCCTATGAGAACTCTTTGGTTGCTTGAATACAATATGATGACAAGATTTTGCATGTATAAACGTAACTTGGTGGTCAGAGTAAATATTTTTATGAATTTCATACTGATGCTCCTGTGTTAAGATTATTAATCCTATTTCTTGGCCAACAAAGCAAGGTGTTGATTGTTTTGCAGAGTAAACACTGCCTCACACTGGGTTTGCCTTTGAATCAGTGTAGCAGATTTTAGCCTACATATTGTTCAGTAAGGCAATTTTGACATTTGAATGATCTACAACTAGAAAAGACATCACCTGCTAAGTGCTTGAAAATTAATTTATCATTAAAAATCCCAGTGCTGTTTCTATTTTCATTGCTTACATTCAGCCAGTGCCAGCTGTGCTTTATGACATTCAGATGGTGCTTTTCATACCTCTAAAAAAGTATAGTTGGTAACCATGGAACAAGTTAGTGTAGTAACACTAAGACTATACAGCCATTTAGGTCAGGAAATGTAAAATAACATCTTATAAATAACTCGCTACAACAGTTCTTAGAGGTGGGGAGAAAAGAATTAATAAAGGCTTTAAGAATTACTGATTTATTTTATTTCTGCTAAAAAATAGCATCAATTGTTAACTGTTTTCTTGAAAAGACGGAAAGACATTTTGGGTTAAGCTCTCTCACTGGTATGAAAAAGGAGCGCCATTTCAGTCATCTAATGGTGAAACCAATTTAAAACTCTAGTTTTGCGCAACCTTGACTCAGTGTGTACTCTTCAGCACTGTGCGTTTTGCTATTTAATACCATGCTAACAAATGGTCTTGTGGCAGTCAGATGGTTTCAAATGAACTTTACTTTGTTCACTCCAGCCCAGAGTTAAAATTTTTTGGGCTCGTTCACACTTCTCATGACCTTTGTGTGAGGGTAGGCAATAGACTTTCATACAGACCAGGACAAATGTTTACAACAACAGTTATAAGAGCCAGCAGCTCATAAATCACAGGAATGCACAAAAGATAAATCAAAACCCTATTTTTAGAACAAGCTACATTGCAAATACTCTGTGTTCATCAGCTTGCCATGCTGGCAGCTCGCATAGGACTTGAGATACCTGGGTTTACTTTACATGTCTACCACAGATTGCTTGTATAACCCTGAACAAGTCTGCGTACCTCGGTTTAGAATCTTTTGAAAGAAGGATAGAGTACCTCCCATTCTCCTATCATGGACCAATACAAACACAGGAGGAGGTTTGGCTACAGTACATGTATGGTGTCTAGTGTAAGGGAAATTCAAGGAACTAGGGCATACGTACAAATCTGACTGACATAGTACAGAAAAACTGCCAACTAGACTATTTGCCTTCAGTCAAATAAGATACAGATTTTGAGTACAAACAGTATCTTGCATCAGAAAATGTTTCCCAGTGCCGCTAGTAGAAAAGCCAAGAGTTGAATGGCAAGCTGCATCGAGTTCTACTCATGCAGAGCAGCAGGGTGGTTCAAAGCTTCCCTGCTGCTAGTGAGTCTGAGGATAGACTGGATGGCATCTCTAGGGCTGTGAAGCTGGCCCCATAAGTAGAAAATTGAAAGACAAACTGATGCAGGAGACACAATACCAGTGGAAAATGTGCACTTTCACAGCATGCATTTATGTAATCTGTACCCCAGAAGTGAGAAGAGGAAATTGACAAAGCATGTTATGCTTAATAATCACACTTTGCTAATAGGCCTATCTTGTATGGTTTAGACACTGAAAGAAAAATCATTAACATGTCAAGCAAGTGTTAATGGGCTTTGTTAGAACATACACAACCACACATGCACTATTCAGGACATCGCACAGTGCCATTTAATGGAGCTTTAAAAGTTTAATTTCAGAATATTTTATTTTAAGCCTTAAACTGCACTGGTTTTTAAATAACAAGTTCACTAGAGATAAACGACAGTTGTTTCAAAACTAACAATGCAACTTCATTCTTCACTGTGCTCAGTTTTCTGGCCTGTCTCTGAAAGGAAACATTATGCTCATTTAAAGGCAGCAGCTGGTTTGCATTTAGAAAATTTGCATTATCTTTTCTTGGAATGGGATCATCAGCCTTGGGGTAGAAAATCTGGAAATATTTCATGGAATATTTCTGAGCTGATTTCCGTCAGCATGTTTCCTCACTCTGACTTCAGGAGGAAGATTGACCATGTGGTCACAATTTATCCTTGATTTCCATTAGCAGAGGTGAATACTGAAACCAGGACTTCATGTAAAAAGTTTCAGGACATAGTTCTTAAATATTAAATATGGCAGAAGTGTTCAAGTTGCCTTAAGTGCCTTGTATCCCTACTAGAAAACACTGTATTGCCATAGGCCAAAAGGATTAATGGTTTTTTATTCACTTGTGGTTTTGCTGTAGGTTTTTGTCTTGTTTACAATTTTAACTTTACAGATTTCTGTGAATAAGGTCCCTTTCCCCTCTTAATCCCTATTATGAAGTCATGAATCAAATCATAATTGCCCCATTCATTCTTCCACTGATACAGACTGCTCATTAGAAATACCAGTTCTTACAAAAATACCCTGATCTCATCAGGCTGGAGCTGCAGGCCACATCTCCACCTAGTGTAAATCAGCCACGGGCTTACACTGAAATCAAAGCAAGTCTGTTTAATCAGAAGATAACTAGTCCCAGGAGATACATAACCATCAGGCTTGGCATAAAGATTTAACAGTTGCAGTGGGTAAAGGTGCTTTTTCTGTGCATTTTTTTTGTAGTTTGTCATTAGGTCAAAAATGAAACAAAAGGAAACAAAAACCTTTTGGAAAATGAAATAACCAAAAATTAGGAGATTACTAGTTAAGGCTGAGAATGTACACTTGTATATCACTACTGTATCAATGTAAGCGTGGTCTGCTCTGAGACATGGACTGAGAGGGCTTTTGTATAAGAACAGGACTCCATTCTTGACTCTGACCTTGTGCAAGTCACAAGGGTTAGTCTTCCGTAGGCTTCTAAATGTTGGAAGCAAAAACATTTACAGGGAGGCATCAGAAACACAAATCAAGGTCTGTGTTCTTCAGATCGGTTTTGTGCAAACACCTAGCATGTCAGTCAACATCAGCTCTTAATAGTGACTTCATCAAGGGCAAAATATGGTTTAAGACAGTCAAAGGTTATGCTGATGCCCATGCTGAACTTTGTCAATTAAAATTTGTCCCATTAAAATCAGGGGCTACATAAACCAAGCGGTGGAAGTGGGACTTTAACAGGCTACCATGATCAATAAATATTGAAAGTAAATACCCTCTCACATGCCAATACCGGTGTATTTGCCTGTGAGATTTAGCAAACCCACTCTTCAGACTTCAGCTTTGAAGGCTGTTCTGGTAGAGCAAATATGCTGTGATTAAATCCTAAGGTATATACACTGCAAAAGCCAGACCCCTGCCCCTAGATGACTCTCTATTGGCACAAGTAACTAAGTGGACTTACAAAAAGCATCTCAGATCTTTGCTCAAAGTCCCAAGAGAGACAGTTGCAGTGATTATCCTCAATCTTGAGAAACTTCGTAGCTGTTTTCCCCGCTTTAGGCCATATATTTGTTATGCACATGAATAACTTAAAATGAGAGGAAGTCCTGATTTGTATTACATGACTTAGAGTTTGAGATACTAGAAATGTTAAAGCAACCAGAATTTCTCCAAATCTCAATCTTGAAAACCTGAAATTATTTGGATGAAATAATAAAAACTGCTCATACACATTTCAAAATAATAAATAATGACATATAGGGGAGTATGCTCAGCCATCAGGAGGATGGAATACTATAAATGTGGTAAGAGCTAGGTTGAAAACACAGCATGTTGGGCAGTTAATGATAGGCAAGACTGAAATCTGGCACTCCTTGTTGATCTTGGATATCTACCTGGCAGAGTAAAACAATTTAATATTATATCTATCCATATACCATGTGTAAATTGCTATTACAATTGGTAACTCATTTTCTTTAATACTAACAGACAGCTGTTACACGGACCAGGTAGTGTAATGCAGAGCTCAACTTGAACAGATGATAGCCTGGCCATTTACTTTCACAGAACTTGGATAAAAGCCATAAATTTTATTTCTGAAAACATGCTGGCTGTGTCTTGATTGAGTCAAATGGAATGCTCTTCCAGCAACAAACTCCCTTAAATATTTCAGCACAATTGGATTACAATTATTTCAGTGCGCTTAGCCCTGGAGACACTGATGTATCCATAACAAAGTTGAGTGCAATAAGATCCCAGAATACAAAGGACCTTCTCAAAAATGTGGCATGATTATATGTACCTTTTAAAACTCCTAAGGGTAAGATACTTCAAGTCTGCGGATGTATGCAGCTATTTTGGGAAAGTACTAAATCATAAAAACATCGTCCTGAAATTTGCGTTCAAGATGTATATACACACATGTATGTATTCTGTGTGTGTATATATTCAAAAGCTAATGTAATACATCTGGTGGTCAATAGCTGGCTTATCTAGGGACAGTCATTCAAGTATTTGAGGCACTGGAGCTTGACAGTAAGCAGACTGATCTTTAATAATACAGACCTGAACTTGCCTCATGTTACTGTTTTTCATGAGAAGCCAAGAGCGTAAACATAGAAAGCTCATTGCTGTGCAGGTGGTATTTCCACAGAGCATCCTGGGTGCACAGTATTTTTGTCTTGGGGGCATTTCTCCAACTGGCCACTTCTAAAGAGCGAAACGTCGAATGGCTTTGCTTAAAGCGAATGTTCACAGTTGTTAGCAAGGAAGGGTTTGAATAATTTTGCCATACACTTGTCTGGATTAATTTTGTTTTCTGATGTATTTATTGGCTTAATCATTCAGTATTTTATACTTGTAAAATGGTACCATGATCTACAGCATGCAACAATAAGATAAACTTGGTGATTTTGTTGTGTTATTCCTTCTGCCTCAAACCCCTGATTGTTAGGTGTCTCTATCAGAGGTGCAGCTGTAAAAAGTATGTGTTTTTTGGTCAGTACAGTTCTAAAATCCTCTACACCTGAGGATCAACAAAACCCACGTTGGACTGTTTCATTTAAAGCATCACTTTGCCGAGACATTCTGTAACCCTTCTGTGTGTGAAGTTTGAGAGCTCAGTACTGCCTGCCGGGTGAATCTCATTGTAGGTGCCTCAGTCAGATGCACGTCAGCTGTAAGTGGCATTTTCATGAATCAGAACACTGTTGTGAACCAAACTCTTGGATGGTGTTGCTGAGAGCCAAGCAGTTGCTCGCAAAAGACTCCGGATTTTCAGAGTCTTTTGTAATACTATATTGCTTTTCACGTGTCAGCTTTGTTTCTAATGCTTTTTGGTAACTTCTGCTTATTTTAATAATAAAAAGGAGACTAATAACTAGAAAAGACTGAATGTTCTGGGTTATTAATGAAAGTATTCATGGCATTTGTCTAGCATGACTGGAAAATATTGTAGTGTTATTCATTCACTATAATATACTGCAGTCAGCAAATGGATAAAGAAAGTGACTGCAGACTGGCTTGAGTATCAGATCATGTAGGCACACACAGTTTCACTGACTTCAGCTGAAAATGATTTTGGTCCCTGCTTGTTGAGGGTTTGCATTTCCCAGTTCAGTGCACTTACTGTAAATAAGAAAAAATACTGTTCACACAAAAATTACCTACTCTTGAGGGCAGGACTTGCTACATGGATTTTCCCATAGATCTTTCCATCTCTTCCCTTTATTCTCCTGTAACACAGTATATATATTTTTCTTGGGTTCTGTGAACACAAAATCGTGCATACATTTTAATCAAGCCTAAATGCCTCAGTGGAAAGGTGTACAGCATCATTTCTTGCTCCCACACCTTCTTTTTGGTGCCTATATGAAAATCCTGAACTTCATTACAGCCTGTAACCTTTGGTAGATGGCAGCCCAAGAGGATGAATACAACGTATGCCTGCTGTGCACTTCGACAGTGGCAGCCTGCCACGTAATATCACTGTATCTGTATTAAAGAGGGGCATGGGGTGTACTGCACTTTGCTCACACATTTCTGACCTGTGGGATGGATGAGCAGGTGGCATGGTTCTGCTATTAGAACTATAGAGAGCTGCTGTAACATTCTTGGAGAAGAATCAAGGAATAACCAATTATCAACTTTGCCAGAAAAAGAGATGTGGTTTTATGCTTTGGTTCATTATTTTGCTGGATGATGCAGTCAGTTATTGTTCCATTATTTTGACAAAAAAAAAATCAATTCCTGAGTCTACTAAGAACCTTTCTATACTTGCTGAGTGATTAGGACTTTTCATTGACTAGGTTACTACCTAAGACTGTTAACAAATCTTCTATCATTGACTTCAGTAGATACATCTATTTCCAACCAAATAAAAGTCAGTGGGGACAATCAGGGTCAGTGCCCTGGGTTCAGCAGTAGCAGTTATTTTTTTCCTTGGTAGCTGGTGCAGTGCTGTGTTTTTGACTTTCAGCCTGGGAACAGCGCTGATAACACCGATGGTTTTAGCTGCTGCT